>VDFB02260083.1:0-22257 GCA_007258455.2 Sequoia sempervirens | reverse complement strand
GATACACAACTAGAATATGAAATTTCCAAAGTTCTCGCATTGAATAATGAAGAAAAATGATTGAAGAAGAGGTTAGAGATGATCTTTCATTTTAATCTTTTCATTTTGAGAATGTAGATACAAAAAATTTTAAACAGAAATTGGAAGATGATGTTAAGAATAGTCATGATAGTCTAAGTGAAAGGGGTCAAGTAAGCAAGTGCAACGAGCCTCATATTGCTTACATTCCAAATGGGTGTTTTAATGCTTGTGAAGATGAATTATTGTATGGGGAAGAGATTGCAATGCCTAATTTGTGGGGTATTGATAGAGATAATGAAGTGCACCATGAAATTTTGAAGTCAAATCTTGCAAAGAAAAAAAAATTATTCTAGTATGGGATATCAATTTGTATGTTGAGATAGATGATCATATACAAGAATGTGTTGGCCTAACATTTTAAAAAAATGGAATTATTTCCACATACAAGAAAAAATAAATATTTTTATCTCATGGCTTGTGTGTGGGTTGCCCAATTCGAGAGTTGATTTCTCCTTGCTTGCTAAATCAAGTACATTCTAGTATCACACCTGATGATATGAAAAAAAGATGCTAACTAGTAATTGTATGATAGCCAATTTTGATATGAGTCATCTAGTTGAAAAAGTATATGGTGAGGAGTTGCTTATTGAGCATAAGATTTTATCCAAATAATTTTTGCATGGTGTTATTCATATTCCTCAAATTATGGTGGTCAACAGTTGGCAGTTGATTGTGTGTATGTTCCTCATTCATCTAAAAATTTTCCATAAAGGCATTTGTTTCTCTCATTTGGTTAATGGATTTGCATGACCAATTTAGAGTTATTTGAGGTAGGGTCTTCATGACCATATACGTATTAGGGGGTTTTTTTTGTGTTACATTCCTTTCTTGTTTTTCCCTATTTTTGGCTTGCTCTAGGTCCTCTCTCTCCTATGCTATCTAACTCTGCTACATAATGGATTTATGCACTAGTCCATCCATTAAGTTTTGCATTCCTTGCTTTTTCCTTCTCAGTTCTCATCCCCAATTAGAGTCTATTGTTACCCAAAAATTTGAGCTGTAAACTTTTTGAATTCTTGTGCATTTTCCTCCTGTATACCCCTGAACCTACAAGATCACAAAGGCAATTGAATTTGAAAGCACATAAGATCTAGTATAGAATCCTTTGATGGGCTTGTTCCTAATCCTGTCTTGCTCAATCTAGATAGTCTCTATGTCAAAATACTTTACCATTTTCAAAAAAATTGAACTCCACATTTTCTCACACATAAATTGCAAATGAAGCTAAAATCTTACGTTTGTGATATTGGAGCTCAAAAGATTTCTGGGCTTTTCTCCAGATAGTCAAATCATCTTCTTGTCCAAATTTCATACAAAATGAAGTTATTTTTTGAAAGATATGAAGCTTTTCCATCTTTTTCTAAAGCATGTTTTCAAATTTTCCTAGTCAAAATTTGGCCAAAATATCTCTCCACATTAGAAAAGTTATCAAATTGCATTGTCATTCGTGACTATTTTGAAAAGTCTTATGTTTCTCAAAGTGAATGATTTCATTAAAATTATATGTTTATGGTAACTTCAAAGTTGGAGGAATTTATTAGAATACATTGTCAGGCATGATTTGTGAGTTCAAAAGTTCACAAATCTATTGATTCGCTTACTCCTTTGCAAATGGTCATTGAAACTTGAGAAGAGGCTCCAAAGACCTAAAGTGGCCAATAGCCAATGCCTTCCTTTGAAATGTGGTTACTATAGGATATGTGCTCAAAGTGAATTTGATAATAATCTATACAAACTCACAAAAAAATGCAATTGGCAAGTGAAAGCCAACGACACCTCGCAAGCATCCTCTAAGAACTAGTGCTAGAAGAGTTAGAATAACATATAAAGTACCACAAACATAATATGTGTGCAACTTATGGAAGCATAGACAAGGTTACAAATTGTTAACTATAATATTTGTAGAGTGTTGAAGTTGCAAGCATATGGAACTAAGGGTTATGTAGTATATTTCATGCAACGAGCCTCAATCCAATTCTTCAATTTCTTATTAATGATAATGTCCATGCTTTGGTTCCACAAATGAAAGATACAATACAACGATGGGAAACATGATGACTACAAGCATAATCCAGAGACACATAATTTGTTAGTAAAGATTTTTGTTGACTGTGATGAATTTAAAGCAATGAGGAGGTGGATTGTTTTATAAACTCCCTCAAAGTAATATTTCCTCACAACACCATAGAAACAACATAAGTAGAAATTAGACATAGTTCAAATCCTCATGCAGGGGTTACGGGATATGAATGAAGTTGAAAAGGAGGCCGAGGAGTTGATGAACACCTTGGAGTAGTGTTGCGGTGGTTGTTTCTGGCTTTTTGGCGGTCCTTTTTTCGGGACCCTGTTGTCTCTTTGTGTTGTCATTTCCTTTTTGGGATAGTTGTCTGTTTGGTTAGACTCTTTATGCTCTATCTTTGTTTGTTTGAACTTTGTGGTTTCAGGTCCCTGTAAAACCTATTTTTTCCTTTTCAAAAACATATGTAGAAATTAGATTTGTTGAAGATTCATTTGAGGACACATAATTTTTCAATCAAATGGTTTTACAAGTAGCTATGGATGGAAATCAAAATTAAGTCACAAATGCACTAGAAGCATGAGCACAGTATAGAGATGAACAAGCACTCAAGTCAACTAGTAGGATGCGTACACAATGGATTTGTTGAAAGAGAATTAGAAATTTTTTGGGAAAATTCATCTTGCAACTAGCAGTGTTCAAGCTTCTTCTTTTGGTATCCAACTACAAAGTTTCTTTGAAGCAAGGTATTGTAGGTAATATTTTCCATATAGATGTAATGAAAAATGCAACAATCATGAGTCTAGTTGTCTTTCAAACAATGAAGTTACTAAGAAAATGATTTTTGTTACCCGAAGATGTTGCTCATTTTCCACATTTCCATATATGTGTTGGCTCACATGAGAAGGGATTGACACCAAGCGATATAAAGAACATGAAATTGAAATAGTTCTTGGAACTCATGTAGATTCAATTGATATAAGGTGTAAGACATTGCTAGTTGCAACTAGAGATATCATTCATTTAAACTTATAATTGTTCCAATGGGGGCCTATATTTTGAAGATGAAGGAATTTGTAGTAAAGTGATTTTGAAGAATGGAATTTGTTTAGCTACTGATATGGTTGTGATAAAGAATGGTAGAAAAATGCTTCGGTAGAAATGTTTTCACAATAAGGACATATAGAAAAGGCTTCTAAATTGCTTGAGGTGAGATACCATGATGATTCATAAAATGGATTCAATGAAACACTTTAGAAAATCTCAAGAAAAATGCATGTGTAGGGATGATGTATCAGCTTAAATGCATACAATGAGGAACCTCATGATGGTTTTTTGAATAGGATTGATGCAATTAGTAGGAAAAATGAATTTCTAGAGATTCAGTCATGACTATTGGAAGGATTTTTACATCACTTTCTAGGATTCAATATGTGAAGCTACTCAATACTCTAAGATTGGAAGATATTTGATGTAAAACATGGGAGTGTTAAATACAATTGTTTATAATAAACAATCTAGAATATCAAGTCTGAATTTGACATCACCATTTTATATATGATATGTTGCATAGAGAGGAATTTTGAGAAGTGGTCATATACCTAAAAAATACTAAAAGTTATAATGAAGTTGAAAATTCTTCATAACAAAAAAGAGTCAATTATCAAGAGGTAGTTACAAAATTGAAAGATCACAAACAAAAAAAGATCAAATGTGAGTATTGAAAGAGAAAAATATTTAAATAAGGTGGGCCATGTTTCCCAATATGGTGAGATTATGTTAAAATTTCCTATGAGGTGATTTGGAAGTGTGAATTTTCAAAAAAGGAGTGAATTATGATTCCTCAAAAAGATTATAAAAAGAATGTATTTTATTTGAGAGTGACTTTTGAAGTTTAGTTATGGGGAGAAATAAAGAATTCTTAACTCCTTTTCCAATAAGTAGTTGGAAATACTGGAAATGTCTCATTAGAAGGAGATTATAAATTAGAGTTTTTGCATTGAATGGAGGATCTTTTATCTTTTTTTCTAAGTTGTCTACGAACAGGGGAAGGTGAGGAAGCTTCATTTTGTAGTTTCAGTTGTTTTATTGTTGATTCAATCTATGTAGGTGAGAACATCTTGAAAATTTTGAGTTTTGGTTTGCTTGGATAAATGAAGATTTTTTTCCAAAACTTTGGGTCAGTGAATGTCTTATTTGATTGCAACTTTTCCTATGTTAATCTGTAGTCAATCTTTAGTTTTTCTCTTGCTATATGTAGCTATGTTTGGGTTTCAGATTCATATCATTTCTATGTTTGATATGTGTTCATAGGAACATTATTGTCCTATAATCAATCTATTATTATTTATGGATGTGAACTAAATGGGATTTGCATTGTTCGTTTGTATTCATCTCATTCTTAATCCATCTTTCATAGTTGTAGATAGGTGTTAGTTTTCTCCTTTATTACTTTCAAGTTAAAAGAATATATCTCGAGTCTTTATTCATTACAAACCATATGAAGGTAGCTACACCTTCTAAAATAAAAATAGATTCAGTGTAGAAAATCATCAAGCCCAACTCAATTGTTGGTTAATTTTTATCTTTCAATTTCGGGCATTTGTGAGTCATTTTTAGAGATATTTTCAAAGGGAAAAAATATGAACTAACAGGATACAAGGGAGGCATCTCCTAAAGAGAAAATTAGTTGGCATAGCCATTTGGGGCTTTAGAAACACTCAAACAAATGAAATGGCCATGGACAAAATCACATTCTTATAATTATTAAAGTGAATATAGGTGTATAAATGCAATGATAGGAACCTAAAAGAAAACCAAATGGTTTGGCTAGGTAATGATGTTAGAAGAAGTGATCTATAATTATATGCAAATGATAGAAGACATAAATATTGTGCATGAGTCTCTTGGAAGATGGTTAAATTTTTTTTTTTGAGAAAGCATAATAGAAGGGTGCACCCAAAAAAATATTAAAAGGTTTTGCTAAGCTCGTAGGAATTATAATTCACATTATACCAAAGGAAATGAAAAAAAGCCTCAAATGAGTTCCCTAGAGCACTACAAGTGGCATAATAGGAAACTATAAATAAAAATACATAGTCTCTACTTCCAAATAAGATAACCAATCATCAAGAATTCATAGATACCATGACTTAGTATAAGAGACCCAAATAAAAGTACCTACTTGAAAATTCACTAATCCTGGATATTAACTAAAGATCTAAGAGAATTCGAAGTCCTCAAAATTTTTTCCTCAGTTCTCCAAAATACACCTCTTCAAGAATGTTTTAGGCCAAGTTATTTTTTTAGTTGATCCCCACAAGAATTCTAGCCCATATAGTCCTTTCACTTTTTCCCAAAGCACAATATATCGAGTAATTTTTTTTATTTTTTTATTTTTTGTAAACATTCCTGTATCATTTTTTTTACCCAATTCACCAAAATAAATTAAGAAGATCATCAAAAGTTTTTCGTTAACCAATAAGATAGGTGGAAACTTCTCTAAATTCTTTCCTCCACATGTCAATTTACTTTTCCCATGCTTTTCCACTTCTTACTAAAACTTACATTTTAGTTAAATAAGAAATCTAACCCCACTATAAAATTTAATAACTCTTACAATACCCTTATTTTAATAATTTAATCAATAAAAAATATATACATTATTTAAATTAATAAAACATATTAGTCATGTAATTCTTTTTCAACTATAATATTTAATAAAATATACTTTTAATAATTTATTCAGTTCTTCTTTATCTAAATATTTAAATTTAGAAATAGACTTTATTGATAGGTTGATTATTGATCCACTTTACTAAATTTGAAAATAGTATTATTTATAAATCCAATATTCATTTAAATCTACAAACATTTAAAATTTACAAACTAATTTAATATTTAATTAAATCCTTAACACTTTAAAAATCACTTTAATAATTAAATTTAAGGCTTAATTAATTTCAACAATAATAATAACCATCATTAAATTAAATTAACTAATTAACAATAATGATAATGTATCAAAACCAAACAATTAACACATGAAAACTAATACTTAAAATGAACGATATGAAATGAAATGATATAATAAACAAACGAGGTACTAATGAACAACATCCTCAAATAACCACGAGATGACAAACATGGATGGGGATACTTTCTTGTCAACTCCCTAAACCACATCATATCCATGTGGTATGTTGGGAATGCTCATACTTGACGGTGTATGTGGAGTCCATGTCTGGTACCCTCAGTCCTACACAAAACCAATTGTGAAAACAACATATGTATATTCAATTCCAAGCACACCATGAGAGAGAATTGCAGTGTACTAGGGCACTCATATATGAGCTATCAAACACCATCCCTCTCACCCAAACCTCCAACCATAACCATATTCTAAACAACATCATCATTAAACAATAAATAAACAATGTCATAAGCATAACATCAAACACATATGTCTATAAGCAATAGTACCAGTTTCATAGACAACAAAGTCCAATAAATAGAGCTATCAACCAACCAAACAACATTGTGAAATAGTCTTCAACATAGTCTCAAATAATGTATCAAACATAAACAGTATCCAAATAGTATCAACCACACACAAAAAAGTATCATAAGAGTAACAGTAACATGAGAGGCACTACATGATCGTTGTTGTTTCTCAATGGATGTTTAGTTACATTCCTTCTTATTAGTTCAATGAATTAATATAAATTCTTGGTTGAGATTATCAACTCATGGGAATTAAGTGTTAGGATATTTGTAAGCATTAATAATCATGAATTTAGTATGGGAATTCGATAAAGTAGTGTTTCTTGATACTATAGGTTATTATTGATAAAATTTTGTTTGGTTGCATAGGTTGATGTTGAATCTATGCTTAGAATAATACATTGGTTCATGAAAAGTATTCATAGCTTAGTTTCTTGGTTGATTCATCATTTAATCACTTTTAATATTACAAAATTTCAAATGGATACCACTATATTTGTTTTATGTTGAGTTCTATCTTCTCGTGCTCCAAGTATAAGACATTAATAAATGAGCTTCCAACTTATTTGAGGTATTATGTTGTTGATAATTTTTATGAGAAGTATCTATTGTTGACAATGCATTTAATTCTCATTCACTGGCCAATCCCTTTGGAATACAAAATATTGGAAAAGAAAAAGTTCATAGGTATTTCTAGAGATTAGTTTAGATCTTAATAAAATAATGAACATGTGGAAAACACATTACAACACTATATCAAGGCAACACTAGGTCCATTTAGTTTACAATGGTCCTAAATTTAATGTGAAGGTGTAAATGATTACACTATACAACACTAAATTAAGGAAAAGTTAGGAATATTTAGCTTTAAAATGTCCCAAGATCTAATGTGAATGTGGTAAACATATTACAACACTAGATCGAGGAGACATTAAGCTTATTTTAACATTAACAATTCCTTAATCAAGTGTGAAAATGTAAATGATGACATTTTTCTACACTATATTTATCACCCACTTCAATGAGAGGAGGAAGTTGCTTCAAACTCGTACTAAAGTAGAAATTCAAGAGGGGTCCACATATACTAATGCAGATGGTCTAGGATGAAAAAAATCAAGGAGGTAACCAAGCCACATCAAGATCCTATGTCAAACCATCATAAGAACAATGGGACACACACATAAGATGGATGACATGCAATATCAAGATACACACACATACAATTTCAAAGATATAAAGATTAAAGAAAAGGAGATAAAAGGTGGAGCAAGCTTCAACTATTTATCCTACACATTTTGGATAAGATCTAAGAAGTTTGTCAAAAAATTCATGATCACTCTAAGGAAATCTGACTTTAGGCTGTCCGCTAGGTGAGTATCCAAAAGGGTGGCTTAGTGAGAAATGCATGCCCATGTTTAAGATTCTCATCATTTTCTAACCATACCAAAGCTATATCTCTTGATAAATTTGACAAGGTTCCACAAAACAATGAACTTTGAGCTTCATGAGGCAAGAAAAGCTTTGTATGCTTGATACTCATGGACAAACAACATGGCTCCACAAGCAAGAAAATTTTATTATACAAGGGGGCCATATAATAGATGTTGTAAATGAAAAATATTGTAAGGTACATTCAAAGGGATTTTTCTAAGTTCATGTAAGGTCTCTTCTTAGGGAAAATTGTGCCTAATGTCTCTAAGAGAGGACAAGTCAAAGAAATATCAGACTCTCGTAGGGTATCAGACCCATTGACACCACCAAGAAAAGGACTTGTCACAAGAATAAATAAAATAACACATTGAAACATGAGTTTCAATGTATTACCCCACTTTAAAGTAGTTTCTAATACCATTTATTAGAGAAATTGCTTTAAAGTAGAGGAAGACATGAGAGCTTATTTAGAAAACCTATTCCAAGGGATATGTTTTTGAATGAAACTAAATCATGTATAAGTGTGTCACATATGAGCCAACTTAAGGCATGTCATCCACATCTCAAGCTTGATCCTATATATAAATGGAAGTTGGCCAACAATCATAAATGACATATGAGGACAATGTTACTTAGCCCTTTCCACCCACTTTGTGTAGGACAAGGGTGAGTAGAAATGAAAGTATCAATTAGAGGAACTAGGTACTTTAACATAATGAAGATCACCACATTCCTTAAGATGTTGAATTTTATCACTTAAATCCTTACATTCATTAGTAGAATGACCATGAACTCTATGATATGTAGAAAATGAAGTCTTGTATTAGAATTTATTTCATGTTCTTGGAGGGAGAGATATCAAATTATCTTGGAGGAGTCTCATCAAGATACATTCTTGATTAATAGTAGAGGATGTTCCTTTATTTTTGTGACAAAAACATCTCTTGCTTAGTACAAGATGTCATTCTTACACAAGACGCTTTACATTGCAAGATTTAATTTTTCTCATTAAAGGAAGGTGTAAAATATAATGAACTCCAATCGTTAGTGTTTTGTGTGATGAAATTGACATTAAGCAAATATTTTTTTGTTCCTTTCATTTCTTTCAAAGAAAAAAAACCAAGACCATTAGTGTCTATCATTTCAAGATGCACTGATGTTAAAGTTGGCTTCAAGGAATCTTTTGTAATAGTTTTGATATTAAGTGAAGGATTCTTTATTTCTTTTGAGGGAAAATAACCAAGACAACTAGTCTTTTGTTGCATATGAGGCTCTATAGGGATAAAGATACCTTGTTCTCTAGCAACACATCCTTTTCCACTATACCCAAGTTGTTTTCTCAGTTCATAACCTTTTCCATAAAGATTTTTCTTTTTTTTTGGATTTAGTGGTTGTTCATAATCAACTTCATCAAAGTTTTGTGTATAACTTGTGTCTTCTTATAAAGTGTTTGAGGTAGATACTTTTGAAGGGATTTTTGAATTTTTTGTTGGCATTACCATTTTTTATTTTCCATTTTCAAAGTCTTTGTCTATGACCTTGTTTTCTCCCATGAATGATGTGAAATATAAGGAACCCAAATCATCTTATAATAACTTCATGACTTCTTCAGCGAGTCAGCTAGACGCTGGCTTGCCTAAAAAAACAATAGGCGTCTCATTATCGATTGATCCCTCATCTTTACTTCGTGAAGAAGAGTGTCTCCCCGGAGGAAGATGTTTGTTATGATACGGGGAGCTCCGAATCCTCCAATGATCCACCGGGGCGCTCAGAGACAAGGATATTACCTTACCTAGTTATAAGCACGATAGGAGGGGCCCGCCCTGCAGAGGCGCTTCTTATTCCCACCCAACCTTCCTCTGCTTCCCTGATCGAGCCCGAACCCATGGTCTTTACTCGCCCGCCCCTTCTCGAGATAGTTGGGAGATCGAGTCATCCCTGTTCCAGTCTCGGGATTGAAATGTAGGGGTTGAGTCAACTACTGTATTTCATGTCCAGCCTCGGGAGTGAGGGAGAGCGAACAACACTTGAATCTCTGGGCTAGGGTCAAGGCAGGAGGAGATCTTCTCTCTCTTAGTTCCGATCCAATCAAATGAAAAGAAGCCCCGCCACTTCGCCATAATCCATCCCCACCCAGTTCTTCCAGGCCGTCTACCTCCCTCCGGGCATCCAAAACCCCACCACCCAGTAAGACCCCACCGCCCTAAGGCGCCTTAGAATAGTAGGGGGGTCGGTGGGGCCCACCCCCCCATTCTATTTCCAATATGGTCGGTGGGGCCCCCTATCTATACCTGGGGGGTGTAGGACGAGTAACATTTTTCTAGTCTCGCAGTTCCTCATGACTGCAAAACCTAGCCATAGTAATTTCCCCGCCCCGATAGGCCCTAAAATTCTAGCTCACATGACTGCCTATAGTTAGATAAGATATAGGGGTGGCCGAGCCACTACAACATAATTTTAGGGGGGCCCTTTTGTCCCCTCTTCATCAGAATTGATGAAAATTCGAGAACATGACTGCCTATAGTTTCTTATGGCCGAGCCACTACCTGGGAGGTTATTGTCAACTACATAACATAAGCAGTGAAGGATGGAACTCTTAGAGGAGCGGGTGGATGCTTAAGGAAGGAATTCAAACCCCCTTAGAATAGTAGGGCCATAGAATAGTAGGGCGGAAGGCCCTCCCTAACTTTCTTGTTGGTCAATCAGCGAGCATGCTTTCATTCGACTACCGAACTAGAACTCCCACCCACCCGTGTAAAGGGTGGCCATATTTACTCCAACTCAACGAGGAGATGGATAGAGAGATTGAAGGGAGGGAGGTCCAAACAAAATATCCCATCAAATTGGCTTTCCTGCCGTTCTTCAAGGAGTAGTTCGCTGTCCTGCCGGTTTCTGGTTTCGCTAGTCCTCCCTGCTGTTTTATTTCCCTCGGATAGGCAAGAATGAGATAATGGTTCAGGGGGTGTGTTGAGCATGCTTTCATGGAGGAAGTCAACGAAAACAATTAGGCCAGCCCGGTAGTTGCTGTTGTGGGAAGGTGGGTTCTCAGAGGTTGACGTTGAGGAAGTTAGGCCAGTTAGTCCGTGAAAGGATGGCCCCGGTTGAACAACAGGGAGGAAGGCAACGAAGACTCCCAACGGTAATGAACTTACCCCCACAACTACGGTTAACCCCACCGTCCTATATGCCTTAGGGTGGAGGGATAGAAACGAGGGAGGCTGATTGGAGGCAGGGTGCTTCGAGGAGCTAGGAAGGAAGGCAGTTCGGAAGCTACATCTCCAGCCATATCCAGTCATCAACTTAGTTGGGCCCTACCCATCCGAGAACCATCCTGAACCCCTGGGTGAAAACGACTAATAGCGAGAAAGGTAGCTCCATTTTCGGCTGGATGGAACTCCTAGTCCTATAGAAGTTGGAGAAGATTGGCCGGTGTGCTATAATGTGTTTTTGCCGGCCATCCAGCTATCGGAAAGTGAGGAGTGCAAATAATAGCTAGTCGGAAGGATCGATGGAAAGAAACAAACCTTGCGAGAAAGGTTCATCGGGGTGTTCGTTCGTAAGATGAACTTCTAATCCATCCTGGGCCCCTCACCCACGGTTACGGTAGATTAGTTAAGTTGGGTGGGGTGGGAGCGTGCTGGGTTTCCATCCGGTAAGTGAGGACGAGCTTCGGATATTGGATATTTTCGCCTTCCCTAATGTAGTTTGGCTGGCCTAAGGTGAGGACAAGCCCGGATAGCCGAAGCATTGTTGGGGGTAATTGGATAGGACCCTCTGACTCCCATAGCCCCTCAAATTTTATGGTAGGGCTGTTGGCGAGAAAGAGCTAATCTCTATCCGGTGCTTGGAAGGTCGCATGGGTCCCAACGGTAATGAACGAAAGAGCTAAAATTCTATGGCCCTACTATTCTATGGGGGTTGGGAGGCTGATTGGAAAGCTACCTACCCTTCCTTCTCGAGAACAAAAGGATGGTCGGACAATAAAAGAAAATGGTAGGGAAACTCCATCCCACACCTCCGGTAGGGAAAATGGATGTCCGCCCTACTATTCTATGGGGGAATTCAGAATGTTAGCAGGCCCACCATCCTCAACTCGGAAGGCAACTCGTTAATTAGGCCATCCGGGGCACCCTCCCTGAACCCCCGGTGGCCCCGGTAGCTGGTACAGCATGAGCTTGAAGTTCCGGACCCCACCCACTTAGTTGAGACTGAGGGTTAACCCCACTCTCCTTGAACTATAGTTATCCAGGGGGTGTAAAGCCTTAACACTCCCATCCTGAACCCACGGTGATGAATGAATGATCACCTGGTTGTTACCACATAGTAGGGGATGGGGCCCCTACTATTCTAAGGGAAGGTGCCCGGTTGTCCCCAATTGCACAACATGAAAGCCATTGCGTGTACGTACAACGAAGTGTAAGGTTGCGGTCCATCAGTTAGTTTACTTCGTTGACTAAGGATTGAAATCCCACTAGTTTCTCCACCACCTACGCCCACCCACACGTAGAAGCACCTATAGTTTCTTATGGTCTTTTACGAGAAAAGACTAATAAAAAGGTAGGGCAAATAACTAACTAACTAACTTTATCGCACTGGCTATGAGATGAGATGAAGCCATGAAGATGAAGGCCCTGAACAGTCTCCATATGGGCCGACCGGCTGTTCTAGAGGGCCTATCTAGAATCTATATGGTCTATGGCTCGGCCTCTTGCCTCCCCGTTGATAGTTGATAGTTGGCCTGTCGCCATATAGTGGGTAGGGGTGCCTCGATTATGATCTCTGCCCGAGGCTTGTAGATTGCAAGGCCAAGGTTTGATCGGAATGCAGATGCCGGGGAACTAATGTCGTGCCTAAAGAAACAATAGGCAATGCGAGGTCCTATCTCTATATGGGGCTCTATCTGTGCCCCATTTCGCACTAGGATTCATTAGGCCCTCGACGATTATAAACGGAGTGAGTGCCCTCTCTATCTCTATGGGACCCTATCTACATAGAGAGTCCCGTGAGCCATATAGATAGATAGGGCGGGTATCCCTTCGGTTCGGAACCATGAGATAGAGTAGATCATCCATCTAGCATCATCCATCTAATCTAGAACCACGTCATCCATCTAGCATCATCCATTATGATAGTGATATGAGTGGTAATATATAGCCCTCGATCCGATCCATTATGCACGATAGCTAAAAAGGTGGGGGCCTAGCCCCTCTCTATATATGGTGCGCTCCCCCCTATCCGAACTATGGGGCACCCTATAGATCTATATGGCATAGGGGCGGGGGCATTTCTAGAATCTAATCCCAGCACTCGACCTTAGATGAATGCAATGAAGATTTCCCGTTCGCCTCTATATCTATCTGGGAAGTAATTCATTATAACATAGCATGATACTATTCCATATAGATAAGGAACTCTACTCTATGTAGATGGGGAATGATAGCCAGAGAGCCAGATAGATCAGATACTATAGGTAGGGGGCGTAGGAGTGCCCCATATAGAGATAGGGCCTCCGGATAGAGATATGTCAGTCGGCCGCTATCTATATACGGCATTTATGCCCCCCCCTCCCCCTATATAGATATGGGATATGGGAGGCAGTTAAGTTCTAGATGGCACTATCTAGAAAGAGAGGTTAGGCCCCTCTAAAACGTCGCAACCATTCCCCCCCACCCTCCCATAGAATTTGAGGGGCCCCCCCAACCCGGGAGGAAGGGGTCGAGTGCCCATATATTGCTATACGTTGCGCTCACCTCTCAATTCCTTTCTCCATTGCCCTCACCCCCAGTTCTATATAGTAGGCCGTCGGTCCCCCCGCGGGCCCAATCCCATCTATAGGGATGAGATCTGGGCGGGCTAGTCTATGTGCTATGTTAGCTGGGATCGGATAAGCTCTGTGATCGGATAGAGAAGGAGTAGACATCATCACTCGCCACTCCTGTTACGTATATAGTCTGGACTGCACTACTGCACTGTTCTAGAGATAGGGGTGCATAACAGAAATGCCATATCCATATCATAGGGTGCCCTATAGTAGAGTGATATAGAGAGAGGGGGCCCTCGACCCCATCCCCATATAGATAGGATAGAGGGGGTCGAGATCTCTCTATATGGGGTATATAGAGTCTAGAGGGCGCCGACAGCATCTATGCCCAATTGGGAGAGGGCGAGGCCCCAGATATAGGGGGACTCGATTGATTGGGGCCCTACCCCATATAGAGCACTACTGAACATACCTCCTAAGTTCCCACCCGGGTGTTTGCTCCCATAACATAATCCCCATAGAGATAGTTGGGGTTGGGCTCGACTTCACCTAGTTCATGAGCCTACAACAACTGAAGAAACCAAATCCTATAGATTAATTACCTTATCCGAGAACTAGCAAGCGCATTAATGAACTGATTAATTACCGCCCAACCTTTCCTCCCACCTTATGCGAGAACTAGCTTCTTCTACTCTAGCAGGTCCCGCATTAATGAACTGATTAATTACCGGGCCTGCCTTCGGCAGCCGACCATATTGGCAACTAAACAACAACTATTATAGGGGGGGCGGGTGTAGTTGCCTCTGCAGTTCATGTGGGAGGCCCCTACTATTCTAAGGGGTGGCGTAACATGCCAGAAGGGTGGGCCCCTACTATTCTATGGTAGGGTTAGACGGCGATTCCAGATTCTATACGTAACATGCCTACCCGGGCGTCAGGCAATAGTTGGGTGGGTGGGAGGCAATACCCGCCAACTATCATTCCGGGTGGGAGGCCCCCTCTATCTGCCCCCCACCCACCAACTATATAGGGGGGGCGGGGGGGTGGGAGATAGGCGGGGCCCTTGGTGGTCTTCACCGAAGCGCTGGGAACTTAGGAGGATATAGAGATGGGCCTTGGGTGGTGGGGTCCGCCGCTATGGGTGGGTGGATAGTCCTACGCCGCAACAAACACTGGCTCTTCCTACCCCCCCAATCGATCGATCCATCAACCCCGGGGGGGGATTCTAGTTATCTATCCAGAACTACCTACCAAAACTTTCATTCCTATTGAGAAAGAATCTATCAGTAAGATATCTGCTTAATCAATCCAAATGTGTTATGGTCGAATCGGGGGCTCCAAGGAATCCAGGCATACTAATTCGAAAAGATAGGCGGTCAGGAGAGGCCAGTAGTACTTTCTTCGCCGGGTGGAGCAGCAGCATCTACTCCTCCTCGGATTTCCACTTCTCGGCATTTCGATCGGCCCTCTCGAAACAATCACTTCTTACTCCAGCCCCCATCGGTCAAGAAAATTCCCTTCGATCACCCAGTAGTTGGTTGGTTGGAAGGATAAGGGGATTTGAAGGCGGGTGGGGGGGCGCTACTCCCCACCTCTCAACTGCTGAACCAACCACGTTTAGATCATTTGATCGCTAGTGATCGGATAGAGAGGAGGGGGAGAAAGCATTCTTGTCCATCGGAGGTGGGGAGGAGTATTTCAACTTTATATGCCGGTTATCGGGGGTAAGAGGATCGGAGCATATCTACTGATTACAGCTTCCGATGCCCTACCTCAATCGCCCCGCCTCATCAATCGCATCGTATGCCCGGGTGGGTGGGAAACTATAGTTGAGGAGCATATCGGGATTCGATACTCCGATTGTTACTCATTCAGGCGGAGGGAATAGGCAGTCGATGGAGTGGTTACCTCGTAACGAAGGAGCGAGCTTTAGTGGGCTGATAGAGACATGGATTGAAGCTGGGGCAATAGAAGAAGATGACTCTCTCCTCAGCGGTAGGGTTCTCCTCACTATTCGAAGGCTCGAACTTGGAAATGTAAACATGATGTAATACATGACCACGGGGAAGTATTTCACCCAAATCTGCTCCTCGACCCCCCCCTCCGCTTCTCAGACTGAGGATTTCGGGCATCCCCAAAGCTTTGATCTTCGATCCGGGGATGAGACTGCTTCTATCTCGGGTCCGAACCTTCAATCGAATTCCCTACCACGCATTTCACCCAAATCTGCTCCTCTCATCAATAGATGGCATCGGAGGATCTGTCCCTCTCCCCCTTTCCGTTCGAAGGGAGAACTCCAAGTTGAAAGGTTTCTATCAGTGGGGTGCGCTGGAGGTGAACCAGAATATGCTCCTCTCGAATCCCCTATCTCTTCCGGGGTTTCCCTCAACCACAGAGGAGTATTTGACCAAGAGATGCTACTCTTGTCAATAGATGGCATCCCCTCCCTTCTCGGCGGAGGGGGAGTATTTAACCACGCCCCTCTCTTAATAGTTGGTCCCTTTTATCCCCTTTCACCGTGCCATGATTCGGTAGTCATCGCGTATTCTAGCAAGCGAATTAATTGACTGCCGCTCCCCTACTATTCTAAGGGGCGGGTCGGGAGTGGAGAACAGGGCGGGGCTAGGTATTCCAAAGAGTCATCGCGAGAACGCTCACTGGACCCGGTGAATGTCATAGTTTCGCAGCATCTATCGTTTCGTCACCATCGATCCATAGTTGTTCCGCTCTCCGCTATAGTCGTTCCGAAGAACCCCATCTTCTGTTCCCACCTTTCGGCCTACTATATGATAGAAAGGGGTCTGTAGTCTGTAGTCTGGACTATCCATCTATACATGGGCTATCCATCCATACATTACATATACAATATAGATTTGATAGTCGAGTCGAGGATCTATCTGAGAGCGAGAATAGGAACGGCGGGAGCCCATAACTCTCCCCCACCCGGGGCCCCTACTATCCATCCTAGTTCCGGGGCCCCTACTATCCATCCGAGAAAGGTACGCTAGATTCTATACGTAACATGCCCCCTGCATGCAGTTCTGGTGGGGGGGATTCTAGCGATATTGAGTATTGGATATTGAGTTCAGGCGGGTCCTCCCCCGCCCTTCTGAATGTTCAGGCTCGTGATACAACTAGTCATCAGTTGTAAATCCATATAGGGGTGCCCCTCGATCCCAACTAGACTGCCCTACTAATCTATAGGCAGCCCAAGCTTAAATGGATATGGATGCCCTCTGCAGGGGAACTATGATTCCCTATGCACCACCCGGAGATAGATGGTACCGTCGGCCCCTATCTGAACTATGGGGCGGCTATGGCTATCTATACATAGTTCAGTCGGCGGGCTCCCACGGCTCCCTACTATATGGATGAGATGGGATGAGATGCTGCTCCGGTGGTCGAGAGCTATATACCTATATAGGGCACGTCGCCATATACATAGTTCGCCAACCAAAGTAGAGTGATGCCCTACTATTCTATGGGGAGCTGCCTTAATGATAGGAGAGGCTCCGTTCCTTGAAGTTGAATTCCTGGTAGTGGTTTCTCCGCTCTCACTCGCCCTCTCTTCAATAGTTGGCTTTGGCAATAAACATCCAAACCTACCTCCGTCCGATAGCCAGACAGACCAAAGCTGGGGTGAAACAGGATCGGATTTCACTAGCGACCTCCTCCCACCCACCCCAATGCCTCGACATCCTGTGGTTGCTAATATGGTCGTATAGAAAGAATCGATATAGTCCCATGGGAGTGGCTTGCTTCGTGCCGCTATCAAAACCATGACATCTCCTCTCACCCTGCAGGGCCATCGCTTGCTTGAAATGCTCCGATCGATGTGCCACTGAACCAATCCTTTCTTTCTTTCTCTATTTCTTCTCCCGACCGACCGGGGAACAGAAGTTACCCCCCATGCATGCCTTTCTCTATGCTGCTTCTGCTTCCCGCCCTAAATCCTCATCTCCAGAACAGGTGGGGATTCAATCAATCGAAGTTGAGCAGCTATGAAGACAAGTCGGAGTTGCTCTCCCCTCCACCCAGCTTCTCTCTTTCTTTCCGATTGTGCACCAACTATGATTCCCTCCCACCCGGCCCCGTATATTCTAAGGGTAGGAGACACCGAGCTCAAGTCGAGGCATTGATGAAGCAACGATTCCTTCCACTTTGAATGCAGCTTCCCCCTACCATTCTATAGGCGGGTTGGGTGGGAATAGAAGTACCCGGCTTCCGAACGAATGAGATAGGTGAAGCCGGAGATTGTAGCTCGAGGGCAATGTGCCAGGGATAGCCCGAGTTTCTGGATGTTTGCATGTGCCGTTAATAAAGATATGCCTACTAGCCCTACTATTCTATGGGCATCTGGTGACCAAAGCAGAGGGATGAAACGAGGGCCAAAAGTGGGGATCGAACCAACCCAATTGACTAACTTTAACCCGATTCGTGCTTGAAATTAAAGGGAGAATCGGATCGACCGAGATTCCCATAACCAGGAGAGGAGAGGAGAAGAGCTGAAAAAGCTGAGATAGAGAATAGGGGCTTGCCTCCGTTCCAGCACCCGTACTGGCAGTTCCGCCTTTCTCGAATCCTTTTCTGAGCCCTACTATTCTAAGGCGGGCGCGGAGAAGAACGAATGCGCCATCTAGTAGCCGTGATACGACTGATGACTATCACGTATCTGGTTGTATCACGTATATAATGCGATGGTAGATGTGGTGCCCCCAGATGCATAGGCCATCGGAACAACTAATCCCCACTGACCGTTATTAACGAGGGAGGGAGGCAGCTTATCCATCCTCACCCCCGGGTTGGACCTAACAGCCAAACAGTCCATCAGCCAAACAGAACGTTCTCTTGGCTAGCCTAACTCTTTCTCACATTCTGCCCCCCCCATTATAGTTGAATAGTAGGGCCTGCCATTCCGGAGCATGCTTTCGGAAACAACGGCATCTAGTCAACTATCCCTCAACTATAGAGGATGGGTCCCTCACCCCCTCAACTATCCCTGGGGTTCCTCCATAATGATCATGCAACTATCCATACGTTCATATCGGGAAGACAACTAGAAGAACTTTCGCGTTCAACCGGTTACTTCCCCCCCACCCACCCTCTATAGTTTTCTATGGATCAGCCCGCTACCGTTAGAATAGTAGGGGGCCATCCTTTGTTTCTCAGCATCCATCCATGAACGGTGGGAAGCTATAGTTCCTGATCCACCCACGCCCATCTCCTATAGTTGTTTAATCGGAATTCACCCACGCCCATCTCCTATAGTTGTTTAATCGGAATTCAAGTTGCTGCCCATAGAATAGTAGGGCACCGTGCAGGGGTGTTCAGTTCAGTGATCTTGCGGTGAGAGTTAGATCGGTGGATTGATCGACCTGGGGTGAAGGCCGGAGAATCTTATCTACTGTGCTTGCGTTCCTTCCATCCAAAGAAGGAGCTACCGTCTACCGTGGGCCACCCACCCTTTCACCCCCGTCGCAAGCTTCACCCCCTGTTGGCTATTCAGTTCTTCAGCTGGACCATCCATTTGATCTAAGGAATATATGGCCTGCCCGGCCCCACTCCCAACTCACTCTATAGTTTCTTTCTTTCAGCCACACACATACCTAAGGGCCCCAACATTCCCACTCGGGTACCAAGGCACATCCCAACCTCCTGCACTAAGGGCTAATGGGTTCATCGGTACCAACCCCACCGGGCCCCCCCGGTAGATTATAGAAGTGGGAGCCCGCTTCTTGGAGGTAGATTATAGAAGTGGGAGCCCGCTTCTTGGAGGTAGATTATAGAAGTGGGAGGCCCTTCAAATAGTAGGGGGATACGCCCGACCTAGCCCTTCGGGACCGACCCGCCACCCCCACCCACCCGCTATTATAGTTGTTCCCCACCCACCCTCTATAGTTGTTGCCTGCCTTCGGCAGCCGACCATATTGGCAACAAAACTATATGGGGGGGGGCGGGTGGGGTTGGGGCCGAACGAACTAGTTGCCGGTTGCCATAGAATTGGTAGGGCTTAACTTCCAACCGGGTGAGATGAATCGATTACTGTTACCTTTGTTCCAACCGGGATTCGATCCCCTATTTATTCTATGGGCTCTTTCTTGAACTCCCTGCCTAGTTAACAATCCAACCCGGGGGTGAAGCATTAATGTCCATCCAGCCACCAGCAGGAAAGAAAGAACAATCGAACAATCCAACATCCGGAGGGAGTTCGTTACTTCCTTCCCATCCACTGCCAAACAATCAATCAAGCAATAGCCAAACAATCAATCTACTTTCCCTAGATTAGTTCACTGCCAAACAATCAATCGGGGGTGTGGGGAGCTGCGATCTTGCCTCCCCGGCAAATGAAAGCATGCTCAGGTAGGCTCCCGGGACTGACTCCCTCGTTCATTAAGTAGGTAGTTCACCGGGAGTGAATGAAGGACTAATTTGCTACTACCTTCCTTGGCCCGATGGGCTATTTTGTTTGGACCGGGGAAACAAGGCTGATTGAACCGGGAGGGAGTTAACTAGTCTACTCCGAGGGCCATAGCCCCTAAAATTTTATGGTGGGGCCCATCCTCTAAACTCAATCTCGATCTCGATCTCCTGTCGTGTTAGGCTGGCTCGATCTCCTGTCGTGTTAGGCTGGATTGAAGGGATAGTTATTATGGCCCATCCTTGCATCAATCTCGGGAGTTGTTGAGGGAGAGCTGAGCATCCGTTGTTAATCTCGCCCATAGCCCCTCAAATTTTATGGTAGGGCCGCCGATCGATAGTTCCATAGAATTGTAGGGCCGCCGCCCATAGAGTTGTAGGGTGAAAGCTAACAGCGGTACGTCTATGTTAGAAACCCCCACCCACCCTGTTTGCCTTCCACTAACTGCCCCACCCTCCCTTGGAATGGTGCCGGTACCCCCCCAGTGTCCCCGGGGCCTTAAAAGGTGGGTCCCATCAACCGTTTACCTCCTTAGGTATGGTTGGGTATAGCCAGGATTGCCGAGCTAGACAAACGATAGCCTAGCTCGGAGGCTGGCATAGCACTATCCCCGGTTGACGTTTACACCTATCCCCCTGGGGAGTCGCGTTCGCTCTATGCCTGAGATCAAATGGGAAAAGAACCCAAACTTCCACTCTGGAAGGTGACACCACACCGATCTATACGTCACATGTCCACCCCCCCCGTTGAGTTGCCAGTCAAGAAAGGCTATAGATGGTTGGGTTTCTTGTTATGACCATATACCGGGGGGCTCGTATCGTAACAAGAGTATTCATAATTTCTCTAACGTCCCTGTTACCCCCCGTACCTTTGTTATGAGCCAGTAAAGAAAAGAAATCTTGGTTGGGTCTCTTCCCCCACCCCCCCTTTCTATAGTTTAGTTGCCAGTCAAGAAAGAATTTTGGTTGGGCCAACTCTCATCCACCCGGAACTATAGGACTACGGTACGCCTTCTATACGTCACATGCCTACCCCGCCCCGCCGGGCGGCCCCCCCCTACAATTCTATGGGCTATTCTACCCGGGTGGGAGGAGACTTAGCCAGGGCCGTTGAATCTGCCGCCCTACTATTCGGACCTATAGTTCCCACCCACCCATGTTACGTATAGAAAGAATCTGCCTTTAGAACCATTATAGGCCGGTTCGGGCTTCCTGCGGGGGTGAAGGTGGGGGTGGGGGTGGTGGGGTCTTGAGCCCCTACCTTCTTATGGCAGTAATTCAAATAAAGGAATCGATTCTAGATGGATCCTTTCGCTTCTCTCCGGGTCTTCCCAAAGCCGAATAAACCCCGTAAGTTCAGGCCGATTACTAAACCGGATCAGAAAGATATCATTGTTACGGCTGCTAGAATAGATAGGGGCCCGGGTACTTAACGACGAGATTTTCAGGGGTATCTTTCTCCCGTAGGGGCTCCCATGGATTCAGGAGAAGACTGGGTCCTCAGTCGTTCTTCGCTTCCGTCGGTAGCTGGGGTCCGGTTAATGAAATGATCTCGGCGGCCCGGCTTCGAAACAATTCCCCATAATGGACTCATTTCGACTCTTCAGCGCTATATTGATGACCCTTTAAAGCTAATCGCCCTACTATTCTATGGCAGAGAGATTTCCTCACAATATATTCGATCGAGCCGGGAGGAACTATGCTGTAGCTTCATCGGGCATTCCCCAGGGCGGTTCCTTGTCGCCTGTACTTATGAACATCTACCTCCATCGGTTTGATGAGGGAGTTGTGGAACTAAGAAAGGGTACTCCGTTTCTCCGATATGCGAGATATGCCGACGATAGAGGTAGATTAGTTGAAGTGGCCTTGGTCGAACCCCTGCCCCTACTCCATCGTCAAGGTCTCCTCCCGGATCCCTTTCCTCAGGAGTAGGGGGTGGTGTATTGGTAAGCTTGTTGGTTGGTCCGGAGGGTACCCCCTAGATTATAAGGGAAGGGCTCCCACGAAGCTAACTATAATCTACAATATTGAAGGGGGGTGGGGTCAA
>VDFB02260082.1:0-49796 GCA_007258455.2 Sequoia sempervirens | reverse complement strand
TATTATCCTTTGAAAGAAACGAAAAAAATAAAGAAATCTTCACTTAATGTCAATGTCATCACATAAAACACTAATGATTCAAATTCATTAGATTTTACACTTTCATTTAAAGAAGAGAGAAAAATATCATAATCTAAAGAGTCTTGTGTAAGTATGGCATCCTGTACTAAGCAAGATATATCTTTGTTGCAAAATAAAGAACCATTTTCTACCATTGGTCAAGACGGTATCTTGTCAAAATTCCTCCAAGATCATTTGATATCTCTCCCTCCAAGAAAACAAAATAAATTCTACTACAAGTGTTCATTTTGTGCATATAATAGATTTCATGGTCATTCTACTAATGAATGTAAAGCTTTAAGTGAAAAAATTCAATATCTTAAGGATTGTGGTGCTCTTCCTTGTGTTGAAGCACCTAGTTCTTCTAATTGACACTTATTTTCATCCTATTAGGCTTGTACTTGTCTTGCACTAAATGGGGGCAAGGGGTTAGGTAGCCTTGTCCTCATATGTCACCTATTATTGCCTCTTTTGGCTAGTTGACCACCTTCCATGTATATGTAAGAAAAAGCTTGAGATTTGGATGACATGCCTTAAGTTGGCTCGCATGTGACGTACTGAGTTATCTTTAGTATTGAATTTTTGGGGGAAACCCTTCCATCCTATTGTATTATGTAGCTTATTGGAAACATATGACTTGGCATAGGGCTTTTCGAATAAGCTCTCATGTCTTCTTCTACTTTCAAGCAATTTCTCACAGCAATGGTGTTAGCAACCGCTTTAAAGTGGGGGCATACATCAACACTCATGTTTCATTGTGTGATTTTATTTCTTCCTACGATGCATGCATTTCTTTGTGGTGTCATTGGGTTTGATTTCCTCCTAGAGCATGATATTTCCTTGCATTTTTCCTCTCTTGGAAAGATTAAGTACAATGTTCTGTAAGATGAGACCTTGCATTTGACCTCTCTTATAGACATTAAGCACAATATTCCTTAAGATGAGACCTTGCATGAACTAAGTGAAATCTCTTCAAACATTCCTCTTTCTTGTTGAAATTTTCTTTTTTTTCCTCAAGACTAAGACTAAGAGGGAAGTGTAGACCTTGAGCCTCAAGATCACTTTCACAGATTTCAGAAATTCAAGACGGGACTAAGTTGGTAGTAAGGGTGTCTTAGTCCTCCACGTAGAATTTTGTAGAGATTCTTTTGGATCATGTTTCGACATCCGAAGATTTTGCATCTACCCCAAAAAATAGAAGCATCACTAAAACAACAGTAAGGGAATCTTAGTCCTCCTTAATATATTTTGACAACATTTTTGCATTTCAAAATCCTCATCACATTTCTAGACTTCCCAGGTACAAATACCCTAACTTGTTGCTGAATTTCATCATTTTCACTCATCATTTGGCTTGCATTACTAGGTTTTGTAAGTTGAATGTTGTATTTTCCAAGCTTTTGCTTGTTGTTGAACCCCTCAAAGCTTAAAGAACCCCCCTAGGTCTTCATTGTTGAGAATTGACTCACCTTTTGGGTTGATAGTCAATCCAATTTAGGACCCTAAGACATATTTGAATGCAAATTCGGTAAGTGTGGTGTTCTATGACCTAGGTTATAAAGCATCCCATTTCCCCCCTTGTTCAACATGACTTCTCTTTCTCTCCCCCTTTGAAATCAGTGGAAAAGGATAAGGTATTTTGCATTGTCCTCCCCCTTTGACATAGAACCAAGATACTTCTAACTGCTATTAATACTCCCCCTTAAGAGTACACACCAATCAACTTGACAAAATCTGCATCATGAAAACATAAATTTCATACTACAACAATGTCACTACCTACTTCCCTTGAGAGGTAGCCACCAACATCAGTCTAGACAAAGAATGAATCCATAGATCCACTAGACCGATGCATATCCATATGCATCTAGTTCAAACAGGGAGGGAAATAACCCCCAACTTCTCCAGAAGATACTCAAAAATAACCTTAGAAAGAGCCTTAGTAAATGTGTCAGCAATCTGATGCTTTGTAGGTACATATTCAAGAGTTACTTCATTCTCTGTGACCTTCTCTCTCCAAAAGTGACACCTAATTGATATATTCTTTGTTCTTGAATGCATCACTAGATTCTTTAAAATTTTGATTGCACTTGTGCTATCAAAAAAGATAGAAATAGGCTCATCATATACTACTCTGATATCCTTCAATTTTTTCCTCATCCACAATACCTATGTATAGAAAGATGCTACTCCAATATACTCAACTTCTATTATAGATAGAGAAACAAAATATTGTTTCTTGGTAAGCCATGATACCAATCTACATATGATTAAGAATGAACCACCACTAGTAATTTTCCTATCATCAACACAACCAACCCAATATGCATCTGTGTAAGCACTCATTGTGAAATCAATATCCTTAGGATACCATAAGCCATAATCCAAAGTGGCCTTAAAATATCCAAATATCTTGTTCACTGTTGCATTTGGTGAAAATTTGAAATTTCAATGCAGTAGTACTAAATTTTTTAGGAAAAATAAAAAGCATACTTGTATGTTTGACCAACCTAAGTACAAGAAAAAAATAATATTTTATTTGAAACTTCCAATATAAGTAGGGGACACATGCCTAGATGCGCCACACTTTTTTTGTATTTTTTTTGCAAGTAAATCATTAGTTATAAATTTTTTATTAAAACTTTAAAAAAAAATTAAAACTTGTTTGTCTAACCACCATATCAAAAGAGATGATGAAAAAATGGGAAAGTTTGATGCAAGGTCTGATGAAAGTATCTTCCTTGGATACTCTACTAAAAGAAAATCTTATAGATGTTACAATAAAAGACTAAGAAGAATTGTTGAAAGTGAAAGTATTAAAGTTGAAGAAGATATTTAGAATTCAATTGTAATAGATGGATGTGAGTTGATGAGCCTAATTGCAGAGAAGAAGAAGAAAAAGAAGTAAAAATTGAAGAGGAAAAATCTCTTAAAAATACCCCTAAGTATGTAAAGACAAATCATTTTGAAGAAAAGATCATTGGAGACAAAAATAAAGGTGTGTTGACGAGAAGAAAAGTTATTAAAGCAAAGGTAAATTTGTGTTTACTTTATAAAATTGAACCAAAGATAGAAAGTGAAGCATGCAAATATGAACATTGGATGAAAGCAATGGAAGAAGAACTTATTCAGATTGAGAAGAATCAAACTTGGGAACTGTGAACTGAAAAAAAAAGCATTATTGGAACTACATGGGTATTCAGAAACAAGTTGATGAATGATAATGGATAATTGGTAAGAAACAAGATGAGGCTTGTGTGTAAGGGATATGCACAAGTTGAAGGAATAGGATTTGAGGAGACATTTTCTCTAGTGGCTAGAATGGAAGCAATCAAGATGGTTTTGTCTTTTGTAGCACATAAAGATTTTAAAGTTTATAAGATTGATGTGAAGTCTGCTTTCTTGAATGGAGAATTGGAAGAAGAAGTTTTCATGGAACAATACAAAAGATTTCAGTTGTCAAAAAAGGAATTGTATGGATTAAAACAAGCTCCCAAGGATTGGTATGCAAGGTTGGATAGATATTTGATTCAATAAGGATTCAATAAAGGCACCAAAAACGGTAATCATTAATTCAAAGTTGAGGAAGATTGAATCTTGATAGTAGTTGTATATGTTGATGACATAGTATTTGGAGGAAATAAAGCTATGTGTAGGAAATTTGTAGAAGAGATGTAGAAATAGTTTGAGATGTCTATGTTTGGGGAGATGAATTTCTTCCTTAGGCTAAAAATCAATCAAACAAATAAAGGCATATTCATTTCACAATCAAAATATGTTAAGGAGATGTTGAAGAAGTTTGGAATGGATGACTCCAAACCGGTATGTACTCCTATGGTTACTGGTTGCAAACTAAATAAGGATGAGGAATACCCTAAGACTAATCAAAGAAAATATAGATCTATGATTGGTGAATTGATATACCTAACTACTCCTAGACTGGATATCATGCATGAAATTTGTCTTGTGGCTAGATTTCAAGAAGATCCTAAAGAGACACATGTTGGATTTACTTTTTTCAAAAAAAGGAATAGTATCTTAGAAACCACATTCAATTTTCTGCAAATTTCGTTTCAACATATTTTTCAAATTACTTTTATAACTTATTTGAATTTTTATGACAAATTGGGTAACTCTATTTTTTTGAAAAATCATTGCCACTTAAGGGCCTAGTTTGGACCCCCATGATCGTGCACTAACCCATCAAAGAATTAGATCAGGAGGATCTTGATAAAATAGAAGCTAACTTTGTAAGGAGAATGAAGAAGGGTACTGGTAAGTACAATGGTAAGTTTCCTTTAAAAAAATTTAGCTATGGAAAGATAGGTCATTATACTTCAATATATGTCCAAACAGATTTTTGAATTAAAAAAATATGGAGAAAAAAGGTAAGATGATCAAGAAAATCTATTGTGTTAGAGAATATGCAAGTATTTCTGATGATGAATCTCATTATGGAGATGATGATGATGAATGCTTGTTCATGCTTGTTCATGGTTTGAAATATGAATCCATTTCTACTAACTTTGAGAGATGTGTGAAGGATAGCCTTCCACAGACAAAGGATAAGGCTGAAGGTACTTTGGTATCTTCTTTTCATGCCATATGTATAGGAGAAGAACTATTGGATCATTAATAGTGGATGCTCAAATCATATGACTAGCGACAAGAGTAAGTTTTTTAAACTTGAAAAGTATGATGGAGGATGTGTTGGATTTGGTGATGATAAATTTTCTAAGATATGTGGAAAAGGTTCTATTAGTTTTGATGGAAATCATAATAATGATGATGTTTAATATGTTAATGGCTTAATAGATAACATCTTGAGTGTTCCAAGGAAAAATGTATAAAAAAGGATACAATCTTATGTTTTAGGATGATGGATGTGAGATTGGAAAAGGATCCAAAACTATGGTAGCTACTACAAGAAGGATAAGTGGAAATGTTTATCAACTTAAGGGTGTTAGTCATGTTCATTGCTTTATGACTCTAATTAATGAAAGTTGGCTATGCCATTGAAGAATGTGTCACATCAACTTTGATAGCCTAGTGAGAATCAAATTAGTTCAAGTTGTACATGATCTACCAAAGATTACAAAACCTATCAATGCTATTTGCAAAGAATTTCAAATTAGAAAGCAAGCAAGAATAAGCTTCAAAGTACAAGAACAATCTACCAACAGACTATTGGAATTAGTGCATATATATATATTGTCCTACAAGAGTAAGAAGTATTCAAGGTGACATGTATTTCATGCTTTTAATTGATGATTATTCTAGAATGACATTGGTTACTTTTCATAAAAGAAAAATCATAAGCTCTAGACAGGTTTAAAGCATTCAAAGTCATGGTTGAGAATGAAATGGATATGAAAATATTTTTTTTGATATCTAATAGAGGTGGAGAGTTCACATCCAATTATTTTAACATATTTTATGAGAATCATGGTGTAAAGAGGCACTTGTCTACCCATAGGAATCCTCCGCAAAATGGAGTGGTTGAAAGAAAGAATAGGATTGTTCAAGAAGCTGCAAGAAAAATTATGAAAGAGGAAAATCTATCAGAATTCTACTGGATCTAGAAGAAATTCATATTGATTTTTATATACTTAACAAAGTTCAAGACATAGAAAATAGTACAAAGACTCCCTATGAGTTATGGTATGGAAGAACTCCTACTGTCAAGTACTTTAGAGTGTTTGGAAGAAATTGAACTATATTAGAAGAGATGAAGATAATTTAGTAAAGTTTAATGCAAGGTTTGATGAAGGTCTCATCCTTGGGTATTCTACTAGAAGTAAAGCTTAGAGGTGTTACAAAAAGATATTGAGAAATATTATTGAGAGTGCAAGTGTGAAGGTTGATGAATATTTCAAAAATAATTTAATTATGATAGATGGATATGAATCAAATGAGTCTTGTTGCAGAGAAGAAGGAAAAGACGAAGAAAGAAAAGTACATATTAAAGAGGAAGAAGCTCTAGAAAGGAATCCTAAAACTCCTAAGTAAGTGCAAGAGAATCATTATGAAAATAGAATCATTAGAGACAAGAACAAAGGTGTACTACCAAGAAGAAAATCAATTGAAGAATGGGTAAATCTATGTTTACTTTTTGAAGTGGAACCTAATACAATGGTTGAGGCATTCAAACATAAATATTGGATCAAGGCTATGGAAGAAGAATTAGTGAAAATTGAGAAGAATTAGACTTGGGAACTTTTCCCAAGACCAACAAATAATAGTGTGATTGGAAGAATTGAGCATTAAAAAAAAACTAAATGAGAATGGAGAAGTTGTAAGGAACAAGGCAAGGCTTGTGTGTAAAGGCTACTCATAAGTTGAAGGAAGATATTTTGAGGAGACATTTACCTCGATGGAAAGAATGGAAGCTATCGAGATGTTTTTGGCTTTAGTAGAACATAAGGATTTCAAATTTGATCAAATTGATTTGAAGTCTACTTTCTTGAATGAAGAATTGGAAGAACAGGTATACATAGAACAATCAAATGGATTTTAGTTATTTGGAAAACCAGATATGGTCTATAGATTGAAGCAAGCTCATAGAGCTTGGTATGCAAGGTTGGAGAAGTAATTGATACAACAAGGATTCAATTTTAAGGTACCACAGATAGCAATCTCTACTTTAAAGTTGAAAAATACAAAATCTTTATTGTGGTTGTATATGTTGATGACATAATTTTTTGGGGCAATGAAGATATGTGCAATAAGTTTGTAGAGGAAATGCAAAAAGAGTTTGAAATGTCTATGTTTTGGGAGATGATTTTCATCCTTGGATTACAAATCAATCAGACATATAAAGGTACATTTTCATTTTATAATAAAAGTATTTCAAAGAAATGTTGAAGAAGTTTGGAATAGAAGACTCTAAACAAACATGTACTCCTATGGTTACTGGTTGCAAGTTGAGAAAGAATGATGAATCTCCTAAGCCCGATTAGAGCAAGTATAGATCAATTATTGGTGTATCTAATTGCTACTATACCGGATATCATGCATTCAGTTTTTCTTGTGGCTAGATTTTATGAATATCCTAGAGAGTCACATGTTGCAGTAGTGAAGAGGATATTCAAATACTTGAAGGAAACTCCAAATCATGGCTTGTGGTATCCAAAGGATACTGAGTTTACTCCTAGTGCTTACATAGATGCAGATTGGGTTGGTTGTATGGATGACATGAAAATTACAAGTGGTGAACTGCATTATTTCTTGGATATAGATTGGTGTCATGGCAAGTAAGAAGCAAGATTTGATTTATTTACCTACTATACAAAGGTAGAATACATTGCGGCAACATCTTGCTACACATAAGTATTATAGATGAGAAAAACATTGAAGGATATTAGAGTAGTAAATGATGAACCAATTTCTATCTTATGTGATAATACAAGTGCAATTAATATTTTAAAGAATATGATAATGCATTCAAGGACAAAAAATATCTCCATCCAGTATCACTTTCTGGGAGAGAAGGTTGTAGAAAATGAAGTTAAGCTCGAGGATGTGCCTACAAAGGACCAAGTTGCTCATATATTCACTAAGAACCTTCCTAAGGATACATTTGAGTATCTCTAGGAGAAGTTGGGGCCATTTCCCATCCTTCTTTGAACTAGATGCATAAGGAGATGCATTAGTTCAGTGGATTTCAAGATCCATTATTTTTTCTGGACTAATGTTGGTGGCTACCTCTCAAGGGGAGTATGTAGTGACATTGTTTTTGAAAAGGAAAAAACAGGTTTTACAAGGACCTGAAACCACAAAGTTAAAACAACAAAAGAAAGAGCAAAAGAAGGGGAGTATGTAGTGACATTGTTGGTTATAGTTAGTGGGATTAAGTATTATCATTGTGCATTAATTGTTGATTGGTGCAATATGATGTGTCCTCAAAGGGGGTGTATGTTGAATAGTAAAGGAATAAGAAATTTATAGAGCAGTTTTGAGAAGGTTGATTGATGTCTAAGGAGAAAAATAAGTGATACAAATATTTAGTCCTTTTCCATTGATTTCAAAGGGGGGGATAGAGTCATGTGAAAAAGATATGTTGAAAAAAAGAGAGTCATCAAAACAATTAAAGGAGAGAAAGAGAGAATTTTTTAGTTTTCAAAGGGAGAGAATAGTATAACAAAAGGGAGAGAATGTAATGAGAAAAGAGAAAAGGAAATAGGTATGGAATAGAGCTGTTGTTTCTTTGATGGTTTTTCACATCATGTGTTGCCATAAATGAGAAAGGGAGATACTATTAAAAGTATGAACAAATTGGTGTTGTCATTGATGTCAACATGTTTTTTTTATCATTGGCATAAATTGTATGAGAAGGAAGAAGATAATTATTGAGAGATTGTTGCAAGACTATGTTGGTATTTCCTATGCTCTAATTAGTTAGATTATATTGTCATTAGTAAGCTATTTATGTCAGCATCTAGTGTTTCTTTGATAAGATTTTGTATATGATCAAGGAAGTGATGAAGGTGATGAGGATTTTTCTTTGATGCTTGGTTTTCAATTACTTTTGACAAACTTTGATAAAAAGAGGAAACAATGTGTTGCAATTTTGTTCTAGGTTGCAAAGAAGTGTTTTGGTGTTGCTCCACATTTCTTCTAGGTTGAAGATCTTCTTATGCATTTTAGATATGTTGGTCAGAGGTATTTAGAGGTGTTATATTTAGAATATTGAGAATTTGGTGTGCTGGATTGTTGTGTAGAAGAAGTTATGTTCACCAATGTGTGAATAGTGCATTATAGAGGTGTCTGGGAGAAATCTCTTTGCTTTGCATTTAGATCCATAGAGTGGTTTTAGACCTTGTGGATCTAAAGGTGTTTTTATTATGTTTTTATCTTTGTTAAATCGAGATGGTTTAAGGTTTGGTGCTTCAAAAGTCAGTTTCTCAAGTAAAGTGTATTAGAAAGTTGTCTGAGTGGGTGTGTACATTGTTTAGGTGAAATATGTTGTGAAAGAGTTCAAGTTGGATTTTAGAGTGTTTGTGTAATATTATAGATCATGTCCAATCATGGTGTGTGGTTTGAAATTTTTCTTTGGATCAAAGGAAGCATGCACTAATTTTTTTAATGGTGTTTACACAGGTAGCAATCTACCTAGTGATAACACTTATTATGTACACAGTGAATTTTTATTGTTTATAGAAGTGTTTGGTTGAGTGGTATTGTAGTTTTGGGTCCCAGATAAGGAATGGTATGGTCCGTTTTCACTTCTAGATCCATAATGAAAGTGTTTTGGTGCCAGCATAATTTGAATTTGCACAGTTGATGTGCATAGTCAACCTTGGAGAAGAGTCTCAAGGTTGAGGATGGTATAAATAAAGTTGATTTGTTGAGGGATGATGAGATAGACAAGAGAGATGTGAATGATGCATATTTTAGTGTTAGAGTATGAATTTGAGAAGTGCAGTGTGAGCTTTCATTTGTTAGATTAGTGCATACAATGAGCAAAAGGTGTCTACAATTATTTAGTCAAACTGCAGAGGTGTTTGTCATGTTATGGTGGATTTCTTTGTTGCATTGAGATGGATTTACTTGAATAACATTCTTCTCTATATTCTTTTCTATTTTGGTAGAGAGTCTTTCTTTCTTTCGGTAGTGAGCCCTTTGGTAGTGAGCCCTATTATATTCGGTGTTGAAGTTACTTTACATTGTGAGCTAATCCTCATTGTGGTTTTTCCCATCTAGTGTTCTCTTGTGCATGGTGTTGATTTGTTTTAGTTTATGTTACTTTATTTTCATGCTAAATAATTATAACAGACTAAGGGTTAATTAAGTTAATATGATCTAAAAGTGTATGAGGGTTTTTAAGGTTTAAGGTACTTTTGGTTCAACCCCCTCTTAGTTTTCTTGTGCATTCAACAATTGGTATGAGTCCAAGGTTCCTTGGAAGAAAGCTTAACCGCTTGTTGTATATCTAGGATGGTGCAAAAGAAAGAGATCCCTATATTTTATGGAATAGATTATGCATTGTGGAAGACAAAGATGGAAATTTTTTTGGTACACTATGGATATGATGTTTGGAAGTCTGTTAAGAATGGTTACAGTGAACCCACAAATGGTCCAAGTAATATGAATGAGATCAAGGCCTATGAAAAAAATGGTAAAGCAAGGTATCCTCTCTTAAATAGTCTTACAAATTCTGAATTGGTGAAAGTGATGTGTCTAAAAACTACTAAAGCAATTTGGGATAAGTTAGAAAACATTTATGAAGGAGATGATAAGGTCAAAGAAGCTAAGAAGCAAAATCTTAAGATCATGTTTGAGAACTTGAGAATATATGAAGAAGAAAATGTTACAAGCTATATGTAGAGGGTAGATGAAGTTGCCAGCTCCATCAGAGGTCTTGGTGGAAAACTCAAAGAACCAGAAGTGGTAAAGAAAATTCTTAGAAATCTTCCTAAATCCTATAGTCATAATGTGGCTAGTATTGAATAATTTGAAATTTGAATCAATATACTAGAATTTAATTATATGGCTCTATAAATTATTTTGAGATGAGAGAATTTGGAACAAGTACTGGTGCAAAAGTTGAGACTAATTTTTAGGCTGCTAAATTGGAGGAGATCAATGAATCGGATCAGAAAGATCTGATGAAATAGAAGCTAACTTTGTAAGGATAATGAAGAAGGGTACTAGTAAGTACAATGGTAAGTTTCCTTTAAAATCTTTCAACAGTGGAAACATAGGTCATTATGCTTTGAGATTTCCAAACAGAGTTTTGAATAACAAGAAAAGGAGAACAAAGGTAAGATGATCAAGAAAAGCTATTATGTTAGAGAATATGCAAGTATTTATGATTATGAATCTAATTATGGAGATGATGATGATGATGAATTCATTTTCATGGCTTTAAAAGATTATTTTATTTCTACTAACTTTGAGAAATGTGTGAAGGATAGTCCTTCAGAGACAAAGGATAAGGATGAATGTAATTTTGTATCTTCTTTTCATGCTAGATAGAAGAAGAACTATTGGATCATTGATAATGGATTCTCAAATCATATGACCTTGACAAGAGTAATTTTGTTAAACTTAAAAAGTATGATGGAGGATGTGTTAGATTTGGTTATGATACATCTTAAAAGATACATAGAAAAGGTTCTATCAGTTTTGATGGAAAGAATAATACTGATGATGTTTACTATCTTAAGGGTTTAATGAATAACCTCTTAAATGTTGGAAAAATGTGTAGAAAATGATACAATCTTATGTTTCAAGATGATGGATGTGAGATCAGAAAAGGATTCAAAACAATGGTAGCTATTAGAAGAAAGATAGATGGAAATGTTTATCAGCTTAAGGGAGTTGATGTTCATTGATTAATGACTCAGATTAAAGAAAAGTTGGCTATGGAATAGAAGAATATGTCACATCAAATATGATAGCCTAGTGATAATTAGTTTAGTTCAAGTTGTAAAAGAATTTCCAAAGATTACAAAACCTATCAATGCTATTTGCAAAGAATGTCAAATTGGAAAGTAAGAAAGAATAATATTTAAAGTCAAATGAAAATATACTACCAGACTATTGGAATTAGTGCATAGAAATATTTGTGGTCCTACAAGAGAATTAAGTATTCCAGGTGACAGGTATTACATGATTTTAATTGATGATTATTCTAGAATGAAATGGGTTACTTTTCAAAAAGAAAAATCAAAAGATCTAGATAGGTTTAAAGCATTCAAAATCATGGTTGAGAATGAAATGGATATGAAAATAAAATGATTGAGATCTGATAGAGGTCAATAGTTCACCTCAAATGAGTTTAACATCTTTTGTGAGAATCATGGCATAAAGAGGCACTTGTATGCCCATAGGACTCCTTAGCAAAATGGAGTGGTTGAAAGAAAGAATAGGATTGTTCAAGAAACTGCAAGAACAATGATGGAAGAGGCAAATATACTGTAAGTATATTAGAGAGGAGTAATTGATATTGATGTTTATGTACTTAACAAAGTTCAAGCAAGAGAAGATAGTTCAAAGACTCCCTATGAGTTATGGTATGGAATATTTCCTATTGTCAAGTACTTCAGAGTGTTTGGAAGAAAGTGTTATATCAAAAGAGATGAAAATAACTTAGGAAAGTATGATGCAAGTTTTTATGAAGGTATCTTCCATAGATATTCTACTAGAATCAAAGTTTACAAGTGCTAGAACAAGATATTGTAAGAGATTAGTGAGAGTGCAAGTGTGAAGGTTGATGAAGATTTGAAAAATAATTTAATGATGATAGATGGATATAAATCAGATGAGTGTTGTGGCAAAGAAGAAGGAAAATATGAAGAAAGAGAAGTATAGATTATTAAAGAGGAAGAAACTCTAGAAAGGACTCCTAAAACTCCTACGTATGTGTAGAAAAATCATTCTAAAAATCAGATCATTAGATACAAGAACAAAGGTGTACTGACAAGAAGGAAAGCTGTTGAAAAATAGGTAAATCTATGTTTACTTTTTTAAGTTGAACCTAAAATAGTTATTGAGGAATACAAAGATGAATAATGAATCAAGGATATGGAAGAAGAACTGTTGAAAATTGAGAAGAATTAGACTTGTGAACTTGTCCCAAGAAAAACAAACAATAATATGATTGGAACTAAGCAGGTATTTAGAAACAAACTAAATGAGAATGGAGAAGTGGTAAGGAAAAAGGAAAGGCTTGTGTGTAAAAGGCTACTCACAAGTTGAAGGAATATATTTTGAGGAGGCATTTTTTCCTATGGCAAGAATGGAAGCCATTAAGATGTTTTTGGCTTGTGTAGTACATAATGCTTTCAAATTTTATCAAATGGATGTGAAGTATTCTTTCTTGAATGGAGAAGGAGAAGAAGAGGTATACATAGAACAATTTAAAGGATTTTAGTTATTAGACAAACTAGATATGGTTTATAGATTGAAGAAGGAACTTTAGGGATTGAAGCAAGCTCCTAGAGCTTGGTATGCAAGGTTGGATAAGTATTTGATACAAAAAGGATTCAATAAAGGTACCACATATATCAATCTCTACTTTAAAGTTGAAAAGGATAAAATATCGATTGTGGTTGTATATGTTGATGAAACAATTTTTGGAGGCGATGAAACTATGTGGAAGAAGTTTGTAGAGGAAATGTAGAAAGAGTTTGAAATGTGTATGTTTAGAGAGATTATTTCCTTCCTTGGATTGCAAATCAATCATATAGATAAAGGTATTTTCATTTTACAATCAAAGTATGTCAAAGAATTTTGAAGAAGTTTGGAATGGAAGACTCTAAACTGGTATGTACTCCTATGGTTACTTGTTGTAAGTTGAGCAAGAATGATGAATCTCCTAAGGCTGATCAGAGCAAGTATAGATCAATGATTGGTGGATTGCTATATCCAACTCCTACTAGATGGGATATCATGCATTTAGTTTTTCTTATGGCTATATTTTAAGAAGATCCTAGAGAGTCACATGTTGCAGTAGTGAAGAGGATATTCAAATACTTGAAGGGAACTCTAGATCATGGATTGTGGTATCCAAAGGATATTGATTTTACTCTGAGTGCTTACATAGATGTAGATTGGGGTGGTTCTTTGGATGGCAGGAAACATACAAGTGGTGGTGCATTCTTTCTTGGATGCAAATTGGTGTCATGGCTAAGTAAGAAGAAAGATTCAATTTATTTATCTATTGTAGAGGTAAAATACATTGCGATGACATCCTACTGCACACAAGTATTATAGATGAGACACACATTGAAGGATATCAGGGTAGTATATGATGAACCGATTTCTATCTTCTATGATATTACAAGTGTAATTAATATTTCAAAGAATCTAGTAATTCATTCAAGGAAAAAACATATCTCAATCCAATATCACTTTTTGAGAGATAATTTTGTAGAAAATGAAGTTAAGCTTGAGTATGGACCTACAAAGGATCAGATTGCTAATATATTCAATAAGGACCTTCCTAAGGATACATTTGAGTATCTTCAGGAGAAGTTGGGGGTCATTTCCCCTCCTTCTTTGAACTAGATGCATAAGGAGATGCATTGGTCCAGTGGATTTCAAGATCCATTCTTTTTTCTAGACTGATGTTGGTGGATACCACTTAGTGGGAGTAGTGATATTGTTGGTTTTTGTAGTCAAGGGTGTAATTGTTCTTATTGTGCATTAATTATTGATTGTTGTAGTATAGTGTGTGGTCCTAAGGGAGAGCATGCAGAATAGTAAAGGAATAAGAAATTTGTAGAGCAGTTTTGAGAAGGTTGATTGATGTCAAAGGAGAAACATAAGTGATACAAATCTTTAGTCATTTTCCATTGATGTCAAAGGGGGAGAGAGATTCATTAAAAAAATCAAGGGAGAGAGAAAAATAGTTAGTTGTCAAAGTTAGAGAATAGTATAAAAAGGGAGAGAACGTAATGACAAGAGAGAAAAGGAAATAGGTATGGAACATATATGTTGTTTCTTTGATGGTTTTTCACATCATGTGTTATCATCAATGAAAAAGGGGGAGATTATTAAAAGTATGAGAAGATTGGTGTTTTCATTGATGTCAACAAACTTTTGTTGTCATTGTTGTCAACTTTATGAGAAAGAAGAAGATCATTATTGAGAGATTGTTGCAAGACTATGTTGGTATTTTTTATGCTTTCTTTAGTTGCATTATGTTGTCATTAGTAAGCTACTAATGTCAACATCTAGTGTTGATTTGATAAGATTTTTTCTATGATCAAGGAAGTGATGAAGGTGATGTGGATGTTTCTTTGATGCTTAGTTTTCAATTACTTTCAAGAAAATTTGATAAAAAAAGGAAACAATATGTTGCAGTGTTGTTCTGGGTTGCAAAGAAGTGTTTTGGTGTTGCTCCACATTTCTTCTAGGTTGAAGATCTTCCTATACATTTTAGATATGTTGGTTAGAGGTGTTCAGAGCTTTTGTATTCAGAATTTGGTGTGTTGGATAATTATGTAAAAGTTGTGTTCACTAATGTGTGAATAGTGCATTGTAGATGTGTCTCGGAGAAATGTCGTTGATTCACATTTCTCTTTAGATTGGTTTCGGGTTTTGTGAATATGAAGGTTTGTTTATTATGTTGTCATCTTTGTTCAGTAAAAAAAGGTTCAAATTTTGGTGCTTTGGATGTCATTTTCTCAAGTAACAGTGTATGACAAAGTTATCTGAGTGTAGTATGTTGTGTCCCTCCATTTCGGTCGTCTTTAAATATCGAGTAAGTTGTTTATTTGTGTCTTGTGGAGCCATGTTGAACTTGTCGTTTGACATTGTTTTAATGGATAACATCTTTGGTTTATCATAGAAGATTTGAAATAATAACTCTTAGTATCATTTTCTTTTATAAGGAAGTGGCTCCATGATTTATCTTCCTAAATCGAGTGAAACTTTCATCCTTATACTCTCTTACATTTGAGGAAAGAAATTATATAGTAGGAATAAAGGTTTCTTTATTTAATCTCTATTATTTAGTTGTATCTTATCTTAAATTAAAACCAAAGGTGATCCTCAAGAAACATAGGTATAGGGCTTCATTATGTAGGCATGGTATTGCAAGCTTCATGATCAGTATATAAATGCATAAAAGAGGCCATCATTTTAGAGAATTCAAAATGGTAAAAAGTATAATATTTGCTTACAATCAATTGGAAATGTAAAAAATAAATTAGAGGTTTATATTATTATTGTATTTTGCCTTTTCATATATATATGGGTGATATTATTAATATTATTATTGTTATTATCTAAAATACAAGGTTTATACCATTATTTAATTAAACAATGAATAATTAAATAAAATACAATAGAATATTAATGCCATTATTAATAAGGTTGATTTTAAATTTAAACATAATTAATATTAGTAATTATAATTGCAGTTAAAATGTGGGTAATGCCATCATTACTATTATTTGTCATTTTTTTTTTTAAAAGGAAAGCAAAAATTTATTAAAGGAAGAAAAATCCCCATGTGCCTTCTCAATGTTTCTTTAACTGCATGCATAACCTATGTGGAGTCTAAAGGAGAAGGGAGAAAAAAAATTGGTCACACTTGTCAATTGCTTTCTACTTGAGTGTTTCTTAAGCCTTTTCGTCAAAAAGGGGATTATTTTTCGCTTTCGGTATGTCAAGGGAGGCACAAGGAGAAGATAGGAATTTGATCTCGGTTCAAGGGTTGTAGAGTCGCAACATCAATCAGGAATTTGCTACCATCAAGTTTGAATACTCGTCCTAGATTCAGACAGTGCTTTGCCATCGTTTTCAAGCACAAGTATATTCTTTTTGGGTGATTATGGTTTGAACATATATCCAGCGAAGGTTTGAAAATCTAAATGGTTGTAATCGTTTCAATACATTTGTGCATGGTGATTTATGGTATGAGGAAGTTTCTTTACTTTTCCTTTAGGGTCGTGATCCATTAGATGAAATTCCAGTGTAAAATCTCCAATCATCAGCTTGTTTTGAAACATCACCTTCAGGAAGGAATTTGCGAATGTATACTTGACTTTCAAGTGAATAGCTTGCCCATTGTTCATTGATGGTAGAATTGACTGATTTGAATAGCAAATGGTTTTATCCTATGCTGTCATATATGTATTTTCCTAGATGCTCACATTGTAGGATGGTCATTATCTATTTTTTTTTACTAGCTTTCCTATCTCTTCTTGATCTGAAAACTCTCTTACTCTAGTCGACGCATTCTTTAGCATACCTTATTGACTTGGAAATTGAATTATGTAATGCCCTGCCTTGGTTTCTGTTAAAACAAAGTGTAAAGAACAAATCAACTGAACAATTTTTTTTTAAAAGAGATTTAATTACACAACTGCCATACGGATTCCAAGATAATGTTACATAAGCATAATAAATAAATTCAACACATTATATCATAAAACATAAGTACAAATATAAAGTCATGAATGATCTAGTTTTCAAAAGTTTATACAATTCGGTCAACCATAAGTCTAGATTACATCAAGTGAGATTTCAATAAATCTCAATACATCAAATGATGGTACAATGAGTATGCTCATATACAAGAGGTAAATATACAAAGTGGATAATGATCACATCACAACATACATCCATATCCACAAACATGTTCTGCATCCACTGTCACGAACAATGAAGTAATTGGAACCAACTGTAAGTATAACATCATCTATAAGAATATCCAAGGAAGGTATAGCATGGTTTTCTCCCAACCACGTGGAACCCAAAGGTCCACTCCCTTTGTGCTAGGAGATAATGATAGGTCCAGAAGACAATCAAACAAATAACAAAGAACATACATTACTTTACATGGCTGACTACTCATAACGGCATGACAAACTCTAAAATTTCAAGATCACAAATAAACTCCCAGAGGCAACAATAGTAACAAAGGTGACTCTACATAAAAGACCACAAACATGCTTCAGGATAGAGTGTCATCACATAGTTTTTCTAGGTTACCCTGAAAAATCTTCCTAGACTACCAGCCCTCATCCAGAGTTACCCTAGCAATCTCTACCGATTCTCGGCCCCTAGAAAAACTCATCATATGGTGTCAAATTTTGTTTCAGGAAGACAAGGTAGACGACTAAGCCATTCTAGACCTTCTCAACCTACCCTTAATCTAAACAAGCATTAAGGCACTAGGTGAGACAATCATTTATCTGAATTAATTATTTTTATCACCCAACCCCGTGTACATTAATTAGGTTTTCACTTGATTACAAAACCCACGATAGGTTACCCTAGCAACCACTTAGGGTTTTGGCCCCTATCGCAAGCCACTCTTCTTATAAGCATGACACAACATCAAAATACCAAGGATTTCCAACATGCATAAAAACAAAACCATAATAGAACATATCTCATTCTTTTCCTAATCATTGAACAATTCAAACACCTCAAAGGTGACAGTAACTTTTGCATGGAAAAATCCCAAAATAGATCATGGTATTCAAAACATCAATAAATAAACATTAAAAGCTCATATCTCAAATCAAACTTCTAGCCTCTGGAAGTAAAAGGACTCATGTTCATCAATATACATTCCAAAATTATACCATAAACATATCCCACCAAATTTATCCACTTAATCATCATGAGTATATTACATCCAAGATCATTTTTCATTAAGAACAATATAATTCCTTTATCATTACTAATCAACACTTGAAAGCTAAATAATTATATTTATACATAAACACAGGGAAATATTATGCTTAAGATTATAATTATCTTAGCAATAATCTTTTATCTCTGAATACTCCTCATGCAAAATAATAAATTATAAAGTGTGAATAATCCAAACTATTGTTGGCAGTTAATGTGCCATGCATACAGTAGCATATTGAATGCATATAACTCAAACATAAGAAAGACATTTAAACACCACGTGATATAGTTACATGTAGAAGTTTTAAAAAAATGATATTTAGAATCCAAGTTGAAGTAAAAGGAACAAATCTATTTGTTTTCAGCCACACATCATACTCAGTAAAAATTGTTTATATATACAACACATAAACATTCAAATTCATATACTTATATATAAATATATAATATTGTATAAAAATGTATATATTTATATTTTCATTAATTTATTCCTTAAAAGAAAATGCTTATTTAAATTATAAATAACATAAATAAGACTATCCTTCATTAGAATTCTAAATAATATTTACAAATAAAAACTAACCTTCCTCACTTATCTCCATCCTATAAAAAAAATTTCCTTAAAAGAGGAATAAGACAAAAGTTATCTTTAAAGGTGAAATGTTATTAACTACTCCACTTTTCTTTATTTTAAAACTTTTCTTTATATTAAAATCATAACTTTTAAAGAATCAAAGGAATGTGACTTTATTCCCAAGTTATAGAAAGAAGACATGCCTTTTGATAACAAGGAGTATATTTAATTTTTATTTACAAGAATTACCATTTCACTTATGAAGGAAAGAAAGCATGATAATGTAAACACTCTAGAACTTTCATTTTAAACATTGACCTTAATCTTGAGCACGTGAGAGTTTATTTTACATGTGACTTATGCGAGGATTTCAAGGCAAGGCACTAACGTATTTTACCAACCAATGCATAATTAAAGAGTTATCAATGTAAGATATTTTATATGGAGACACAGACAGTTTCCTTTTATTTTATTTTATATTATACGGAAAACCAAATCACGTGGTTGGGAAAACAAAATCAGAAAGATTAGAATTGATATCTCACACTCCAAGACATCATAAAGGGATGACATGCAATTGGGTTTAAAGCAAAGTCAGCGGTGATTTTATTGATAAACATATTCATAGCTATCCAAACGCCATGACAAAGATAAGGCATGCAATATATATCAATCATGTAATGATAGCGTCTATCTATTGCCAATATATCTAACATAAAACTCATACTTCTGAACAAGAATCAACCCAATAAGGAGAGTATGGTGGTTTTAAATAACATAAGGAAATAGGTTAAAACAGCAGGGCACCGATGCAAGCCAGAGAGAAGATAAGGAGAGAATGCAACATGAATCCAACCCAGCTACGTTTGAAGCTTGGGATATTTGAAGCCTTGAAACATGGTTATTTTAGTTTAAAAAGTTGGTTGATCATTACTATAGAAAATAGATTTGAACTGACCATAAATTATTTGTTCCTTGCCTATTTAACACTTATATTACCGGTTATCACACACTTTCAGATTGAGAAGTTTAGAACGAATAATCTACAGTCAATATTTCCTATGAAACAATATGAAGAAAGTATTCACCACCAATCAGTATGTTTAGACTATTTTGGTGATATCGATTGCCAATATGAGTAAGAGGTCCGCGGCTAGAGTAAGGCATCAAGTAAATCATTCAGTAATTAAAAGATAGATACACAACTCTTTGACAAGGAAGCAAATTCAAGTAGGGCCAAGGCAAAAGATTATCAATAGATACTTTCAGGCAAACGCAAAGCCGGTATAAATGGTAGCATAATGAATTTGAGCCAAAGTAGAGTTAAAACATTTGGTTGTGACAGATCGCCATTCAAATGAGTCAACTCATGAAATAAATAAGAACGAAAGGTGAGAACTTAGAACAGTGAACGGCTCAAGAAGCTTTCAAGTGATTACAACTTCCAGGTATTAGTAGAAGCAATAAATTCATAGGAGGGCTCTCAAAATCTTAGATGAGTTATGCTCACAGCAGAATATAAACCTAGCTATAACGAATTGGTGGTGTTTAAGCAAATGGGTATACGAAATGATTGGCTTTAAAACTACATGCATCTATCCAAGCTAATTTACGGAATACATACAAGATATTTTGCAGAGGCAATCATAGGAATTCTTTCCAAAATCCTCTTTTCCTAATTTATTTCAATATCAAACAATTAGAGGCATTATCAAGAAGCAATGGAACCTGAGTAAAATTGTTCAGCTGATTGACGATGATGCTGAGCTCGTTACTTCTGAATTGCAGCTTCAAAACCCTGAAGCTTTTGTCAATCCTGCTCAAAACACTAGCTCTCTGACGAAGAAATCCAAAAAAATCTAGCCCAATAATATGCTAGCAATCAAAATCTAAGATGAAAGCTTTTTTTCCAAACAACTGCCGTGCTAAAATTTCCTAAAAGCTACTACTGAGAAAATTCTTCCAGAAAATTGCTGTGAATCAAAAATTACAACCCCTCAAGCGTTTTTAATGCATTTCTATTAACTCTCAATTATAAAACTTAACTGATAGACCAGTATGCATTCAAAATTAATCGATCAGTTCAACTTATCCTTTTAATATCAAATTAGATTTTCAACTCCAATCAAAGATTCATAACATGTTGAAAATATCTTTTCTTTAAAATATCTATTTCCTCATAATTCAAGTTTGCACAAATAAATCAACAATATATATATATAATTAAATACATTTGCAAAGAAAATAACTTTCACTTTTAAAAATCAATAATTTATTTAATTTAAATTAATAAATTAAATCACAAACATAACCATAAACATTTATAAACACATTAACAAATATTCGTTGAACTTAAATATTAAATTCTCAAACACAAAACAATATAGACAAACACAACACAACAGAACAAACTGGACAACAAAGAGGGGTAACAAATAGATACTCGCTCAATAAAGAATGATGGTACAAAAATGACCTATCAATATGTCCAGAACAACATAATTTTATTGAATTAGGGTACGCTTAGACCTATCAAGCAGGTGGAGCCATTACCCGGTACTTGTGTCTGCAGGAAACATCACTGTTAAAACATATATACTTATGTCAGAAAACACACCGTGAAGAAGAATTGCAGTGTAGAAGGGTACTCACAAATGAGTAATGCTACACTATCTTCTTAACCGACACTGACGAGCAAGATAAATCATAAGCAATCATTTCAACATGATAACCACATGAAAAATAATAAGCAAATAAACCATATCACATGTGTCTATCTCAATAACATCACAGAAACACAATCCAGATGATTAGGATGTCAAAAGTATCATCCACGAAGTACAAAACAACATAATATCAAAGTCATAACTGAAAATAAACAACATAGTATCCTAAGTGACTAAAACATCTATCTATCAAACTAAAAACAAACTAAAACACAGTGTCGCAACTGGAGGGACACTACATTTGTGGCTGCGTACCCACCCCTTCTTCCAGCTGCCCTTGCACCCACCCTTGCTCTGTAGCGTCTCTTGGTGAAGCCCTCTCGGCATGCTTCTAGGGGCCACACATACCTTATTCTTTCCATGTGAATTTTAGTCTGCATCCATTCGATGCTTCCTTACTAGCTTACTTCGGTGTTGGGTAATTTTCTCTTAATCTGAAAAAATAGTGTGGTTGACGGCTGATGCGCCTATGCTGCACCCAGCTTGGGCATCTTCCTTTGGAAACCATTGAATTGTGTATAAATTTATATAATCTCCCTGAAACCATCGGCAACCTACCACTGCTGCAGTATTTAGTCTTTGGAGGGTGTATAAATTTAAATAATGTCCCTGATACCATGCGCAATCTATCATAGCTGAAGTATTCAGGCTTTAGAGAGTGTATAAGTTTAAACAACCTCCCTAGTGCTAATGGCAGCCCATCACATCTTCAGTACTTGGGCATAGAATGTTGTAGAGGTTTAAATAATCTCTCTGACTCCATCGTCAACTTGTCTCAGCCACAGTGCTTGAGCATAATAGGAAGTGTTAAAATTTAAATAACCTCCCTAGTTCTTTAGCATCACCCAGAGTTCACTTGAAAGTTTCTTAAGCCTTTTCAACAAACACATTTTTAACATGTTTCTCAAGCAGCTATACTTTCAGTTCACGTGCCTTTCCATTTCCTCAGCTTTGTCTTTGCGCCCTCATTTCGTAAGGCAATCTGTCAAACAGTCCTCACACCTTGTTTGTGCGCCCACATTCCTTGAGGTATTCTATAAAATAGTTCACCAGTCTTTCACCGCAGTTTGTATACATTTTACCAGGGCAGTTGCAAACACAACATCTCACAGAACTCCTCTATCCTTTGTACTTTGATAGATGTCTATAACCTGTTCCACAACACCCATTTCAGCACAGGCAGGCAAGATGTTGGTAAAGGTTATGGAATTTTCCTTTCAAAAGTGTCTTGAAACATTATTTAATTAATTACATCTTCCGGAGTGGTCAAAAGAAAGAATAAAAATAGAATGAAGCTTCGGGAACAAAGGAAAATATTTATATAAGTTTTCATACCATTATCCAATGCCCACGTTTTAGATGTTTTAGATGATTTAAGCTTGGTATTATCCTTTTGAATACTTTCACATGTTCCTTTAAAAACAATCAAATGTGCCCCCCATTCGTTAACAAAAATAATAATAATAATAGCAATAATAATATGAGTAGTGAGGGGCTTAACATAAAGAAAATAATAAAATAAAATAAAAATAAGAAACGTGGCTCTTATAATATTACCATGTATACATAAAACAAAACAAAAAGAAAAGTCTCTCCTATAATTTTTTACAAAAGAGAAAAGAAGTAATAAATATATATTAAAAAATATATATATATATATATATTAAAAGAAAGTAAAGTTGATTATTTAGTGCACAATAAATAAATAGGTGATTTTAATATATATTATATATAATAAGAAAGTAAAGTTTATTATTTAGTGCTCAATAAATAAATAAGTGATTTAATTATATTTCTAATAAAAAAAATGGGATTGCATATTATGCAAGATGATTATAAGAAAACAAATATTTCTATATGGTAAATAGATTATTGTTTGGAGCACCTATTGAGAATAGAGTCCTTGGCTAGGCGATAATTTTAGTTACTCCCCTCAGGGATGATAATTTAATATTAATAAGGGGATGTAAAAGGGTTGGCATATATAGTTAGAAAATTAGTGAATTAACAAACTAAAATAATAGATAAAAGAAATAATATATTATTACAAACAAACAAAAAAAAGAGATGGTTGTCAAAATATCATATCGAGAACTTAATCTCACAATAAAAAAATTGCTACAAAGAAAGGTAAATATTGAAATTTATCTTAAGGGATAATTTTAAGCACTATTATTAATGTTAATAATACTCTTAGTTTGAATATTAATTTTTTTTAAATCATTTAGATAATGCTTGTAACACAAAATTATTTTGGTGTTATAAATAGCTATTGGAATGGAAACAAATTCTTTTGGTCATACCATCAATTGATTTAAATAAATAAATAAGACTTTATGAACATATGCATATAAATCAAAGTATGGGTGAATAATAAATATTAAATAGGAGTTAAATAAATGTTAGGATGTATACCTTATATGAACTAGAGATGGCATATATGGTTGTATGAGCCAAAATTAGTACAAGAAGAGCACCACTATCGATATATAATGAGATTTGGAACATGGTTATTACCAATTCCACCCATACATATTCTTAGGAATGAACTAAAAATAAATAAAATAAAATGTTGATATAAAACTAAGAATTTATAATGATAATGTAAACATTCTATTTTATTATTTTTGTCCTCATAGGTAAATAAATAAAAAGGGGAAATTACTACATGAGACTGGTGGTTGAGTAATGAATTATTGAAAATGTGAAAATAGTGTCAATTAGTTGCTCTTATTATTGATTATATGTGTGACTTAGGCGGGTAACCTCTATTGTTGTATGGTACCATTATAGCTTTCATCTAGATAGTTTAGTTTTCTCTTCTATTGATTCTAATGAATAATTTTATATCCATAGGTTAGGCTAAGAAAAGTGTTGAGATTGTGTAATCATTTACTTGAATGCTAGTGCTAATAGTTTCCATGTTGCTTCTCAATTAATGATTAAATAAAATGTGATTGATTATTTAATGTTCTCCTTTAAAGTGTATTACTTGAATGTGTTAGTGGATGTAACTAGTCAGTGTGAAAGTGTATTCATTTATTTACAAATATGTTCAATAGAATGTAATTGATGGTTATCATTTCTTAGGAATAACACCGTATTTTAAGGGATACTAGCATATAAGATAGAGATAAGATATTAGTATCAATGCCCTTTTGGTACTTATCTTTGGGTTAATATAACTTAATAGTAGTTAGTTGATTTAGTTGATTTAGTGGTCATTGCAAAATAAATAGTCTTTTTAATTGAATGGTTTTATTTTGAGTAGGCAAATAGAATGTATGTGATTATTAAAAATGTTTCCTAAGAGTCGTATCTCCATAAGTGTTAAAGAAATATTGATGATTTAAATAATCTTGGAACTTATTGCTATTGATGTTTTAATGAAACTGGGAAGATGATTTAAATGTTTTGATGTTTTCATTTCGATGTGTCTTCCCTTTTGAGATGCCTAGTTTTGGTGGTTTTTTTTCATCGATTCATGTTGGAATAGTGGAGTATAGGTGAGTTTGTAATGATGCCAAAATAGTAGTGTCTAAATCTTGGATTATTTATGTTGTGATACAAGGATTGAGTGAATTGAATACTATGTCATTTAGTGATTATTGTGACTGATTTGTATGGAATTGTTTATATCAACTTTGATTGAGTTTGAAGATCTCATTTTGACATTGTCACTCTTATTCATCACTTGTCGATTTGTGATAATGGAAGTTATATAGTCATTTTGTGGTTTCAAGTTGCGAGTCTTTCTCTTGTGTTAAGATTTTCTTGTATTCATATTTTGAGATGGTTGGGAACCCAAAGAGTTTGAATTACCTTCAGTAGGAGTCTATGGATTTTTAGTATTTTAGGCTTCTAGAGGCAATGGAGAAAATTGGTTTATGTTGATTCTTCTGTGATTGGACCTTTGTGATTCATTCATCCTATTTCTGATTTTTGTGTTCTTGTAGGTGGTACCTCCTTTGTTCTTGATTTCAGTGATATGGAATGGGCTTGTGAGATGGTTCTTGCCTCGTATGTTGTGAGATATGTACACTTTGATTTTTATGTGAGTTGAGGTACACCCCTTGCTTGTATTTAGTTTTTTTGGTGCCATAGGGAGAGTGGCTCTTCATGGGGGCCTACGCACAAAGGGGTTGTTAGGGTAACCCATGGAATATTTTTTTAATAAGTGATAACCTAATAAAATTAATTAGTGGTTTTGGGTAGTTAAACACTAAACAAGATTAATTATGAGCCTCACCCATACCATTAGTGCTTTCATAGGCTAAGGATGGGATGAGAAGACCTGGTTGGTAAGATCACTACCTTGTCCTCACGAAAGGTAAGTGGTCCTACATGAGTCACCCTATGGAGCAGGTGCCTTGAGATAGGCTACCTAGATAACCATAGATGGAGGTGGTACCTTGTGATAGGTTGCTTGGCTAATCCATGTAAGGCCATGTGATGACACTCTCCTACAATACCCATTTATTTTCCCTTGTTTGGTTGCCTTTGGGAGTGTTGTTTGAATTATTGATGTTGTTGAGGAAATTGGTTCTTGGTGATTGTTGTTGAAGCCTCCAAGTTCTATCTTTAGTGTCGCACACATGCCTCATGGTAACTTGATTGATGTTAATGAAAGGTTCCTTTGATATTTATTGTTGGTTGATGTTGTGGTTTCATTTGAAGGCTTTGGATTATATTCTTGTCGGAACCTCTTATGGTTATTTAGTGTTGGCCTATATTATTGGAATTTGGTTTTGTTGGAGTTTTCATTATTTTGTTGTGGCTATGTGATGGCAATGTTATGGGTTGTTATCTGATATTTTTTTTTATCCTTGTTGTGGAGTCTAGTTTGCTTTTAGTTCATTTGACTGTTTTGGTTGAGGAATGGGGATCTTTCGTTTCAACTCCTAGCACGGGGGGTGGAATTTTGAGTCCACGCGGTCAGGTGGAACATGTTATGCACCCCATTGGGTTCCTAGGTTGTGTTCACGATGCAGAAGCGGATGCTGAGTTTTAGAGCTTCACTTGGTTGAAGACTACTCTTCACTTTGTACCATGTTCAATTATGTAATAGTCTTGTATTTGATGTATCTTTTCCTCTGCACGACAAGATGCATATGTACTCTTGGAGTGATGTAATGTACTCTTGAAATGGTTGTAATGTATTATTTTACCTTTGTAAGCCTTATGTGGTAGTTGTTATATGATGTGTTGTATCTGTGGAAATATACTCCACAATTGTCATAATTAACTATTAATAAAAATTTATGTGTTTCTTTTTCATCTCTTTTGATCTCAAGGATGGTTTTATGTTATCTTCATGTAATCTTGATTCATTCATTATCATTATGGTATTATTTTTAGGACTTTGTGATGCCATCTCGTGTAACCCAGAGGACGTAATGGTCATTGTGATTGTATAATTTATTTATATGCAAAATATGTTCATGTTTATCTTATGACTTCTTTCAAAAAAAAAATTGTGTTGCAATTTGTTGTTTTTGTTGTTCTTTGGGGTTTGCACAGCGAGGCGTTACATAGTAGGTGTGTATATTCTTTAGGTGAAAGTTGTTGTGAAGGAGTTTGTTGGATTTCATAGTGTTTGTGAAATATTATAGATCATGTTCAAGTGTGGTGTGTGGTTTGCAAGTCATCTTTGGATCAAGTAAAGTGTGTACTTAAAATTTTAATGGTGTTTACATGGGTAACGACTAACTTGATGTTCACACTAATTGTAGTGCATGTTTATTGTTTATAGAAGCATGTGGTTGAGTGGTATTGTAGTTTTCAGTCCTAAATAATGAATGGTGTGGTCCATTTTCACTTCTATGTATCATGGAAGTGTTTTGGCACTGACCTAATTTGAATTTGCATGATTCATGTGCATAGTTGACATTGGCATAGAGTTTCAAGGTTGAGGATGGTATAAATAAGAGTTGAGTTGTTGAGGGATGATGAGATAGACAAGAGAGATGTGAATGCTATGAATTATAGAGTGCTAGAGTGTGAATTTGAGAAGTTTAGTTTGAGCTTTCATGTGTTAGACTGGTGGATGTAGTGAGTAGAAAGTGTCTACAATTCTTTAATCAAGCTGTGAAGGTGTTGGTTATGTTGTTGTGGATTTATTTGTTGCATTGAGATGAACTTCTCTATCTTATTTTCTATTTTGGTAGTGATCCTTTGGCAATGAGCCTTTCTTTCTTTGGGTATTGATCCCTTTGGCAGTCAAACCTTTTGTATTTGGTGTTGAAGTTACTTTATATTGTGAGATAATCCTCACTCTGTCGTTTCCCATCTTGTGTTTTCCATTTAAATATGGTGTTTTCTTGTGCATTGTGTTGACTTTTTTTAGTTTCTATTACTTGATTTTCATGATAAATCATTATAATAGATTAAGGGTTAATTAAGTTAATGTGGATCTGAATGTGTATGAAGGTTTTGAAGGTTTAAGGTGCAATTGACTCACCCCCATCTTAGTTGTCTTGTGCATTAAAAAATGTAGAAGAAAGCATGCATCATCATCTAGGGCTCAATCACATGAGTACTCATAGTCTCCAACCATACCATAGGACTAGATGATTCAAAAGTCCAAACAACATTGAAGAAATATGAAGAAAAATGAAGAAAAATGATAAAGAATGAAGTAACATGCCTATTCTAGACTTAGTTTATTTCCAACTTTTTCCCTTTATGCAATATGTATTTTGTAGATGACATATTACATGTCTTTTGTAAATATGCAATTACATGTAAAAACATAGAAATCCTATAAATCCAATCAGATTCTATTGTTGAATAAGTCAAGTTAGTTGTAACTTTTCTAGTTTAGGTCTTGGCTCTCCTCTATATATATGAGGGAGCTCTCTTGTAATTGGATACCTTTTAGCTAATGAAGTGAAGAGCTGCCCAATTGAAGAGCAATTTTGAAACTATTTTTTTAAGCTATAAATAAGATTTCAATCAATAAAAGAAACAAATTTGCATCTAATCTTTGTCTTGGATCTACTTTGTTATGTGTTGAGATTTTTCTTATATGTCTTTCTCATTGCATTAGATTGCACATGATCGAATAATTGGCATGATATCATATTGTTTAGAATGGAATTCAAATATGATTTTGTAGAATTGGGTTGTGTTATTATATTTGGAGATTATGTTTATGTGTTCACTTTGGTAATTATTCAAAGACTTTGGGCTATGAGTTTTTATTAGTATTTTGTTGGTCTTTTGGTGGCATATATTGGAGAATTTGGGCTGAAATATATACCATTATTTTTCTTTTCAAATCATCATAGAAAGAAATAAAATCCTTTGTGCTTTTGTGGATTTTCTCTCTACAGCCACTCACTAGTATCACTTTGATTATTCTTTTATTTAATCAGATTAGATATTGGTTATTAATGCTCAAAATAGTAAAATTTCAAGTGAATTATGTGTTATAATAGTCATGAGATATAATTGTATTTTGTGAAAGAGGAAAACATCAACTCTAAAACAAGAGAAGAGGATAATGAAAATACCCATGGTTAATTATTGTGTATATAATAGTAGTTAGTTAATGGTTGTTTACAGTGAGAAATAAGAAGTGAGCCTCTCCTTGTTGAGAGGAGATATTTAATATCATTGTAACTATGGTTGAAATCACCATTTTGTAATTAGTTAGTTGATTACAAAATATTCACCAAAAAAATACTAAAATATATCAATAAATTTGCAAATTAAATGGTGCACTAGAAGAGAGAATCTTCCTCAAAATGGTATAATTTTTTTAAAAAGTGATTGATCAATAGGGGTAACTCAATTATAATCCCCACCTTTTGAGAACTATCTCCGGGGGGGCCTCATAAATTACTCCTAGGAGAGTGAGAAGAATAGTGAGCCAGAAATGGATGAATAAATAAAGGTCACATTTACTTACTGAACTAACTTGAATCTTCTCAACATGATGGCACCCAAAAGCTATCATGGGTCCAAATCAATAGCTGACATCATGCTACCTAGGGTATGTGCAGGATCATCATGGAAAAAATAGGCCCTTATGTGGCAAAAAATTTAGAAAAATCAGAGTTAGGAAACTTGACGTAAAAATTTGAATAAGTTATATATATTATTTCAAAAATATGTAAGAACAAAATCTACAACAAATTGAATGTAGTTTCGAAACTACTAGGTTTATTTTATTTTATTTTAAATCTATTTGGTGAAAATTTAAAATTTCAATGCAGTAGTACTTAAATTTAAGGGAAAAAATAAGTAGGTGTCTGTCTGACCACCCTAACCACAATAAAATGATAATATTTTTTTATAAGATTTTACATATAATTAGAGGGCTCATGTCTCGATGTGATGCATATTTTTTTGTAATTTGTTTCCAAGTAAAATAAATTTTTTATTACAACTTTTAAAAAATATTTAAACTCATATGTCTGACCACCTTAACTTGGTCAAAACTTCATGAAATTCAATTTTCTTTCTTTAATCTTATAGTATGAGAAGCATAGAATGTGACGCATGTTTCAGATTCAAAAACTCTAATACCATTTGAAGGCTATAGATTTTTTTCAATTAGCCTATCAATCAGGACTTTATTCGTAATTCAAATAGAAAATGAATAATAATTGTTTATTAAATTCAAAGTAAAGAATAATTTATATTGGTGGAAAGTTGAGAATCTCCTTTAAAAACCCTTTTCGTTTCTCCAATACCCACCACCCTATTTTCCTTGGGTGGGAGAATAAGTTAGTATCTTGAATGAGATTAAGGTTATAGGCCCCTCAAGAGGTGTCTCCGATTAGTTGGGTATGCCAAGGAGATAGTTGGGGGAAATAGTAGTTTAAACGAATTAAAATGAATCATGGATCAAAATTCATACTATATATAGGTGGAATCATAGTATTTGGATGTGGGAACAAATAAAAAGGTTGAATACACATTTTTAAGGGTCGTATTGAGTCAAGTATAGTCAAAACTTGACCTATTATTGATGACTAGTCATTATTCCTGAACCACTTCAGATCTATGTCTGTTGGTCAAAAAAGACAAGTACTATAGATCAGTCCTTGTATAAGGGGTAACACACCTCATATACATGTCCTATCACACCTATTCAAAATCCTAATCTAAGCATCCCCACTCCACCTCTTGATCTAGAAACAACCAAACATTCATCTTGCACGATTGAACCACTCCTTACATGCGACCTACTTGGGACCTATTTTTTACAATCTCAAAAAAACTTAGAGCCTGATAATTTAGGGCCTTACACAACATGACATTCAAGAGACAATTCTACCCTTGAAATTTATCTATTATTTATCCTTATTAACAAATCCCCCCTCCCCCCCACTATAGAAGGGTCAACCCCTTGGGGCCCGAGTAGGAGGGAATTGTGATGGGGGAAATGAGGCAGGGGTAGGGGTGGATGGCCCATTATAGAGATAAGGGGCTTCCAAAATAGAAGTTTAATTATAGTTTTAGGAGGATCTTCCTATAAATCATTATCGTTCCCATTGGTTATGGATAGGGCATCGATTTATCAATAAAAAATACCCTAGACTAGACCTTGAATTGATAGATTCAAAAGGGCCAATATTATTCTATTACTTAATAAGTAGTGGTGTTCTTGGATTAACCTTTCTCCCATTAACTAATCCTCCCATCTAATGAAAATAGTATAGGTAGGGTGTTGTTCTCAGATCAACCTCTCTCCCATAGATGTGTGTTCATTTGGTTGGTGCATTTGGGAACTGGTTCCATGACAATGAGCAAGATCTGTTACGTGGCATAAAATTTTGCATAGATGCCCCTACTATCAAATTCACCCTACTCTATCTTGGTGGTGGCACATGTAAGATCAAATGTATTCATGAGCCCCTACCTAATAATACTTCTATACTTGCACCTATCCATCTACATCCTCCCACCCAGGACAAATAGGGTATGGGATCTTGTGGATGGGAGGGAGATAGTAGGGACCTCCCACCCACCCTTGTAGTGAGTGGTATTCCTACTCTCTACCCTATGACATGGAAGCCCCTTGGGCTCAGAGATTGTGAATGATCAATGAAAGTCATTAGAATAGACTGAGAATCACTCTCGTTCTTGATAGGAATTTTCAAACTCCACGCATCTCCCACCTGATGAAACATCAAATAGCCATTTCCTACCTAGCCCATTTGTCTTGCGTGGGACGAAATAGAATTTGGGTGGGTGGCAGGAAATAATTAGGTAGGGGGAATTATAGTTAGATGGGGTGACCATAACAAATAGTTATTGATTCATACACAAATGGTTGAAATGAAAAATGTATGAGGAGCCAAGTTTGAATCCACCTGCTCCCTTGATTGGAATTACTGAGTGGATGCCTCTTTTCATTTCATGTGCCCTAGCCACCTTGATCAGCTTTCCATGCTATTTCTCTTTGATTTGGGGTGAGGAAAAGGAAAATTTTGAAGGTGAGGAAATAGTTGTAGTGATACTCGGGGGGGAAGGCAATCAAAGAAGAGAGAATGGGTGAGGGATTTAATTAATTCATGCAATCTAATGACATTCAATTAATCGAATGACCAATCAACAATTGAATTCTCGGTTATCATCCTCCATCTAAAGAGAGATGATATGGTGATAAATTGATCTATTGATTCAGTAGTGTTGGTAGTAGTACAACTCAGGAATGTTGAACTCCCTCATTCAAACAAGAACATGATATTGAAATGGGAAATGAGAGGAGGGGCTAGGTGAGGGACCAGTGATGATAGTTTTGTGTGTGCAGCTAGTTGGGGGGTATAGGGTAGATGGAGGTAGATAGATTAACTTTTGATCTCATACCTTATTTGGAAAAGAGGATTTTAAGTAGCAGTTATGGATTTGAAGCATGGGAATGGATCTACTTATTTGACTGGTCACCTGGTTATTATGAAGAAGATAAGCCCTTGGAGCCATCTAGTCGAATGCCACTTTTTACACTGGCTTTTTCCCTACTCTACCTACCCTATAATGGGTGGAACAAGGTAGCGACACCTAATCCTTTGACTTCATCGAGCTAGTCACACATAATCACACTCAAAACATTTATTTGTATTTGATGATGTCCCAAAGTAAACCCTTCCTTCAGTGGGACCTAACACATCCCTTTAGGGCCTAGGGAATATCGAAATTACTCATTCAATACCACCACTGTTGGGGTTGGAAAGCAACTTTGAGAGGGAGAGAAGTTCCATTCGATAAGGGTTCATCCCTTATATTAAATGAAAGATCAAATATTTGGGAGCCCCTACTATATATTATTATGGCTATTACAATCATAGTTTACAATAGAATTTTGGGCCCAACAGTGGGTCGGACGTAATAGTTGGTGGGTGGGGGAGATAGAAGGGGCCTCCCACCAACCCCATTCTCAAAAGTAGAGCCCGGGTGGGGGGGGATATTGTGAAGTCGACATGGTTTGATCTATGAGAAAAGTGCACTGCTATCTTATAAGGAAAGGAAGGGAGCACTTGTTAATAAAATAAAAATATTTTTCTAGTAAGCACATCAATTATGAGCATACTACCATGTGCAACAACCCACCAAAAGCAATTAATCTTTGGAATAAATTTGGAATTCCATAATTTTTTCTAGTCAAAGGTCTAAGGAGGGAGAAAAGGTTTCTCCAATCTAGTATAGGTAGATTTGATCGAGAAAACCACTAAAGGGTTGCTGCTCCAAATTGATTCATCTTCACAATTATGATAGAAGAGAAGATAGTCACCAAAATTAGAGGGTCCAAGAGAGGGGAGGGGCAAACCAATTGAGTCAAATTCCTCCTCTTAATACCATCAACCCAAACAACTGGTCAATAAAATATTTCCACTTTGGGAAATCACCTCCCTAATCTACATAATCATTTAATAAAATTCCAATAAGTTTAATATATTTAATATGTTTTAATGCTAAAATTTTACAATTAAATAGTTTGAAAGTTAAAAAAATATTGACTAAAATATAACATATTTATTAGAATGTTAGATATAAAGAGAGATATTAAATGCGATATGTTAAAAAGTAATCTTGTAAACGAACTCATAAAATTAATTGTGATGTAATTTAACATGTTTGGCATAGATAATAACAAGATTATTTATGTTGATAATTATGTAGCCAATGCATATAAATTTATATTGTAATTATTGTGAAAAAACTGACATCCATAAAGTGAGGATCTATAACTATCTTTGGATCCACATTACATGATGAAATTTGAATCTAATAGTCTCATAGTCTCATTATATTAACTATGCTCCTATTGAGGAAAGCTAGTTGTTAATCCTATAATTTTGTAAAATGTTCCTCCAAATAGTAATTTTTATTACATATTACTTTGATCTTGTTTTTTAATCATTTGCAGTGATGGGTACGTTATACATAATAGGATCCAAAAACTTGTTCATTTATTATACAAAATTTAAACATAATAAAGATAAATTTTATATTTCTTTAGTGTCATAAAATTTTCTCCATAAAATTGAGACAATAAAATTATCAAAGTTAAAAATAAAATAATATTAGGTCATTGCAAAGTCTCACATCATTGTGTTGTATTTACAATTCAATGTAATGCCAACACAATTATTTTATTATTTTATTATTGGATGAAAAACATCTTATGATGCTAGTTTATCATGATTTAGCATTAGATGCACCAATTATAACCTCCTTTGAGTAAGAGCCAAGGTTTGAGGTATAGATCCATTATATGGTAAAATTTTCTTGAGGTACAATCTAACCTCATCACTTTAGAAAATCAAGCCTTCACACTCAATAAAACTTGATTAGGCTAGTGGGATTTTTTTGAGCCATTTAATTTCACTTGTAATCTAAGGACCACTTGAAAATTATTATTTTTTTATGTTAGAGCAACACTAATAAAAAATAATCTTGATTTTAACTCAATTAAAATATCAATGCTAATGCAACATTAAAACAAAGTTGAATTTTAGTTTAAATGTGTTTTTAAAGTTCACTATAGCATGCTATATTATTTCCATAATTGGTGTGCAAATTAATGTCTCAAGATAGGACTAGACATTAGGATTTGAGCTCTTTTTGGCTAACATTGGATCATTTAGGAAATAAAATTATTGAAAAATCAATAACTTATAGAATTATATAAGATTATTACATAGAAAAATGTATGTGAATTTTTGGTTGAGAGGATAAAATATAAGTTAACCTCTCATTCAATTTAAAGTTTAAGATTGAGGAGTATCTATTTTGTCAAATTCATTGAAATTTAACATCTAGCCTCATTTTTTATGGTATCAAGTATTTGCACTTGAAATAAATAATCCTTAACAAATATTTTATGAGCCAAACACTAAACATTAAAATAATGACCAAAATATATGGCCCACCTCATAGAGTGTCAAATATAAATTAGTAAGACCATAAATCTAATACATCAAATCACTCATGGATATGTATTGTATCATGGTCAATATATAAAATAATAAAATAATTTGTAAGGTTAATTTATGGAAAATGTATACATTTATAGTGTTAAATAGTTATTGACAAAATTTAGATCCCCAAAGTGAGGAACAAAGTATATCTCTAGCTCATTCTCTACATGGTGAGGTTCCATTCCAATTATAGTGACGAAAAATGTATCCTTTTACATTTTCTCACTTTTTTGGGCCCTCCTAGTTTATTTGGACCAAATTTTGCCTTAATTTGTCGTTGTAAAATGTATTTATATACCCTTTCACACTTATTTAGGGATCCCTTAATTAATTGAGCTTAATTATGACTTAATTATCCCTTTAATTCATTTTCCAAGCCTATTAAATTACATTTTCTGAAGGGGAAACCTGATATTTATTAATGCCTAAACATAACACTTCACAATGAGCAATGTGTGTCCTAGGTTTATGGACCTAGGATCCATTCTCCCATGGGCGAATGGGTCCTCCCTAGACCTTAGGACCTAAAGTTAAATTATTTTTTTGGTGGTATTTTAACATATTCAAATCCATAATCGATAATTCAATGTTAGCCTGTGACATTTGAATTTCGGGAAATTAAGGATACATAGGTCTATAAATATAAGGTTATTTCACTATGTTTTGCCTAGATCTTAAAGTGTTAAATTACAAGAGCCAAAATATTGTGATAAAAGGTATTCAAGAGCAGATTTATTAAAGTTTTATTGTAGCAATCAAGATCCAATTGTTGATAGTGACCATGATTTTTGGGAAATGACGTGTCTGCAACTCGATGGACTGAGCTAGGGCACTTGAGCCCTAGCTCATTTTTGTTTTTTGTCTGCTTCTGCATTGGAGGGTGGGGTTTTTGATGAAATAAGAGGTGCGGGTGAGTGTTTTTTTGTTTCTTTGTGTCCTGTGTGGTGGCGTTCTGCAGTGCGGGGGAGTATTTCTTCACTTCAGGGTTTCCCTAACTGATTTTGGTGACTATGTGGGCAACGAATATTGCGTGCTTGGGCCGGTGGCGACTTGAGGGTGTTGTTCCAGTGGTGCCTTGGCACTTGGGGCATTTCTTCCTTTGTTGAATCTGCTAAGTTGACGGTGGTGTGGTAGGGCACACGGGTTTGAGGACTGTGGAAGGAGGTTGTTTGAGTGTGGTGTGGGGCTCCTCCACCCATAGTTGTTGATTGGTTCTGCAGGCTCGTTTTGGGCTCAATGCCTCTATCCCAGGGTGAGGCATCTGGGGCATCTCCTATTATGGACTTTATGGCAGTGATGGGCTCGATGCCTAGGAACCATGGGATGAAGACTTTCGATAATACTTTATTTTCTCCATAAGTTGGGTTTGCTAATGCGGGGTTGTTTACTGGCTCACGAATCATGAAGATTAATGGCTGCCTCTGGCGTTGCAAGGAGAGGCCAAAATTGGTTGTTCCTTCTGAGATGATTGCATAAGATATTGAATATTATTCAAATCACTCCTTATATTGCAATTTTTTGGGGATGAGGGTTTCTCTACAGTTTTTAGAAGTTTGGGCTTAGACGCCTTGGGAGTCGGAAGGAGAAATGGAGATAATGTTGTTGGCCAATAATTATTTCATGGTCACTTTTAATTGCATGGTTGATTGTAATAGAGTTTTTGAAGGTGGCCCTTATTTTCATAACAAGGTGGGGTTGTTCATAAAGCCATGGCATGCAAGCTTTAATCCATCTAAGGAGCTTCTAAACGGGGTTTTGGAGTGGGTTCGTTTACCTCGATTCCCGGTGGAGTGTTGTCGGGAGGATGTTTTCCATTTGCTAGCTTCATTGCTTGGAAAACTAATTGGGACTTCATTGCAAACTTTGGGTAAAAAGGTAATGACTTATGCCTGCATTTGTGTTGAAATTGATCTAAGTAGGCCTTTGCCTGATGTTGTGGATATGTGTGTGGGATCTTATTCTTGGGTGCAATAGTTGGATTACGAGACTCTTCCTTTCCGTTGTCGTCTATGTCATGAATATGGTCATTTTTTGCGGAGATGTCCAAGATTTAAGCATGTGGAGTCTTAGCCTTCTCAACCTTCACATAACCCTCCTGGGGTTGATAAGGGGAAGAGCCTTGCCCATGATGAGGTGAGTGGTGCTGATGGTTTTATACCGGTCAAAGGTCGTAACATGAATTGAGGCCAAAAGAGGACTTTCAAGGAAAGGTAAGATGGGGGTTCTTTTAATAGGTTTGAAGTTTTGGATGATCTCAGCCAGCAGGAAGTGAACCCGGGTCTGATGAACTTAGATCAGGGGGTTGAGGGCCCAGTTCAGGAGGACCTTAATCTTGAGACTTCTATAGGCCAGTAGGGGGATGAATGTCTACTCAAGGGGGTTGTGAGCTCAGTACAGGAGGGCATCACTCTTGATACTTTGGGTGCGTAAGGTGTTGAATGTCTACACATGGATACATATCAGCCAGTGGTGGATCTAAAGGTGTCGAATCCTCCTATTGTAACTCCAAAAGTTGGTGGGGATTCTTCTCATCCTGGGTGGATTAGTGGTTTGGATTCGGCTAGGCATATCAAGCCTCCTCCAAAATTGGGCCTCTTGCAGAAGGATATTAAGAAAGGTGGGGTAGAGAAATTTGCTAAACCTGGTAGAAAGAAGGATGTGGAAAAGATTAAGTTGATAGGTGAGACTTTGGTGGAGGCGGAGTCAGTCAAGACCCTGGACACTCACTTTTAAAGTCCCCTAAAATGATTGTTCTTTCGTGGAATGTGAAGGGCTTGAACAACAGACATAGACAAAAAGCGGTTCATGATTTAATAAGAAGTCGAGGTCCTAATGTCCTTTTCTTGCAAGAGACTAAGTTATCAGTTGAGAATATGTTGGGTTTGGTGGCTAAGTTATGGAAGAATGGGGAGTTCCAGTACATTGGTGCTCATGGGTCTTCTAGGGGTGTGGCCTGCTCATGGAACCCAAGGAAGATCAGTCCTGTCTGGTGGATGTCTTCTAAATTTTCAATGTCTATAATAGCTATGAGTTTTGTGATAGGGGAGACTATTCTTTTCTCTAATATCTATGCTCCTATTGACTTTAGGGGTAAGCAAGTTCAGTGGTCCCATATCAGGTTTGTTCGCAGTATGGCACCTTTCCATCCATGGATTTTGGCTGGAGATTTTAATGCTATTTCCGAGTTGGCTGAGAAGCATGGTGGTGTTGGGAGGTTAGAGCCCTCTGGGTGATCCCATAATAGTGCTTTACAATTTGGCTAAACTGGACACTAAAATTATTATTTTTAACTAAATCTTCACATTCAGGCACTTATAGCGGCTAAACTGTGAGGAATTTTAAGATGGTGCAAACTAGAGTCTCATCAAATTTTGTCTGTAGATTCTAAAAATATTTTTTTCAAAATTTTTGGAATCAAATTGCACTTCTTTTTCTATCTCCCACGAAAATTGATTTTTTTCAGAAAACAACATTTTTAAAAAGTGACGACAATTTTATAACGATAACTTTTCCATGATGATAAAAATTCTAATTCTTTCAAATTTAGATTTGTAACTCTAATATCTAGTGCTTTCACTTGGTTAGATAGTTTTTTTATTAAATATTTTTTCCTTAATCAAGTTTCAAAAAGTCAAAGGAATTACAATTCAAACACGCATGCACCGTGATAACACTTAACTTTTGTATATGTCGTAAAATTTTATTTTATTTTTGTTGGATCAAGGACTTCAATATCTAGTGCACTCATATTTTTCAAATTTTTTTTTGATAATCTTCTATTTTTCCATATGTGAAGAACAAAGAAATTCATTTTCGATGAAAAACCTATGTTTAATAAAACTTAAAAACAAATACATAACAAAACCAAAACATATTAAAATTATATTCATTGGATAGCTTGTTCTGAGGAATACCATAATCATTTGAAATAAATTTTAAATGAATTCATTTGATCCCCAAAAAGCTAAATCAAAAGTGATTTTTTATCAACATTTTGATTAGTGTAAAGGAGATGCATTTACAGGTATGGTTTAAAACTAGCGAGGTTCTATCCAAGGGGGTTTGATCTAAGGTGATTTGATTAAACCCTCTTCAATTGGAATCCTTAAAATGGAACTTTTTAATTCTTAAATCATTATATTTTCTAAAAATATGTGATTTCAACTAAAATTGCCTTCTCGTGAATTGTAAACCACTATTATGACAAAGACCTCAGGTGGAGGATGCGACACTTCGGACATTAAGCTTGCATAAGGCTGGGAGGACGGGGTAGCAAACAGCTCTTCCAATCCACCAATGGGACCTATAGCCTCGGTTGAAAGTTCTTCAAAAAGAAATACTTCTCCACATTGATCATCTGCAAACTTGGGATCCACTTGGTTGTTGTCCTCATACGACAGTATGCTACCTCATCTCCTTCCCCAAGTATCAACCTCCTTTTCATGATGTTCAGTGTCATGGGATGATGACATATGCAAATCTATCCTATTGCAACCATCTGAATATGAGGGAGGATCAGCAGTGATCATGGCGGAAGGGATCCAAGTTGCATCTTGGAGTTGGTCAATTTTGTCATACTTGTTAGAAGCCATCAAAACACCCCCACCTTTGTCTTCTTCCCTTTGTTGTTCATGCATCTCATTATGATGTTCACTCGTTTCCTCTTGCTCACTATCACTGTAAATGGAGAAGGAGCTCCTCTCCCAATCTAGAAACTCTAGTGCATCACTATTCGGGGGCTCAAGGAGTATGTATTCATTGCTACTGTCTTCTGGGATGTGCTCTTCCTTGGCATGAGCATACCTCCGTAGTGCAGCTCCCAATGGAAAGAAGTCATCAATTGATGGCACCTCATCAAGGGGACCAAAGTCTACTGCACAATTTCCCTCAAAAGACTCGCCAAAAAGCCCATCGTCCATGGCACACAACTGCTCTTCAAGAGGAAGAACTTCTTGATGACTGGTGGACAACATTTCCACTTGATCTACTTCATCACTCGGAAGTCTAAGACTATATTGCTGTCCTTCTTCTATTGCTGCCCCAACATCCTCTTGAGGCCTACCTTTAGCTGAGTCATCACTCAGTTCAGGTTCTTGGTCTTCACATTCCATCCTTGAAGCAACTACAGGAAGTGGTATGCTTGGCTGCCTCACTTGTCCTTTGACTTGCTTAATGGCTTCTTCGCATAGCTCACATGCAAACTACGAGTGTGATGAATCATGAAGTCTGCACCAATTTGGCAGTAGCAGTACCTCCAAATCCACTTGACATCATATTAGTTTGGACCAATCCTTTGCTAATCTAGAGACGAGATGGTCATATCTTTCCGCTATTGGGTCCTCATCATCACTTGAAGAAGAAGCTTGATGGTAGACAGCCGTGGCGAGTGGTTGCTCCCACTCCTCCAAATCTGTATTTTCAGATCCTCGATCGCTGTCATTGACGAAGGAGAGATCTTCTAATATGATTTCACTTATACCTTCATCGTCATTTTTTGTTGCTCCAATGTTGTCAACCTTTTCCTCTTTCCAATTTTTAGCATTTGAGCTGGTTGTCCCAACATCCATGGCTGTAGAATTCATTAGTTCATCGTCACCTACCAATTGCTCTTCTTCTGAAGTGGAGGACTGCCTTCGATTGGTGGAGGGAAGACCTTCTAAATTAGTTTCAATCATATTTTCATCAATGCACTTTGCTGTCTGAAGACTTTCAACTCCTCCCTCTTAGTTTTCATTTTCTATGTCTGCTATCCCAACACCAACTTGCGTCCAACTAGTTGTTTCATCTTCAAGGTGTTGTCCTACAGATGTTGATAGCTCTTCTGCCTCATGGGATGAATTCTCCTCATTGAGAGTTGGCTGCTCCAACTTGTTCGAACAACCCTTGGCTTGAGCAATGATGTTGTCACATGATGGACACATAAATTATGAATGCGGTGCATTGTGAAATCTACACCAACTTGCCATTAGTACTTCCTCCAATCTTGGTCCATCCTTGCTGCTCAAATGTTCTTGGATCAACTCCTTGAATGCTTTGCTTGCCATGGTTGTCAACTCTTCCTCTGGGTCTTCGAGAGCCAAGGGCTGGTATATTTCCCAAAAGGGAATTTCTCCTTGCAAGACCTTTTCAATTCTGCTCAAGAAAGTCAGACACCCCAACTCGTTGTGCCTGCGAGTGCAATGGATCCAACATCTATTTTCCAATGCAAATTGTTGCAATGGCTTCTTCAGTCTCTTGTTCAAATCTGCATGCAATTGAGTGATGTCAATTTGTGCATGCTGCTCCATTTTGACTCCACTTCTACTTGCCTTAAAAAATTTCTGATTTTTAGCATTGAAAGAGATCTCCCTATCTCAGATTTCTTCTTGAAAGTGCTCTATTTGATTTCCAACTTTCAGCTTTGTAGCCTCAACATGTCAAGCCCTCCTTCTAGCGCCAATTCTGTTGATGTCTTTTTTATGCACTTATCAACACAGGCAGTGCGTAGGTGCACTACCTCTCTTGAAAGACAATCTTCCACAATCAAATTGCAGAACACTATCCCAAGGTCTCTAATGTCAGGTCTTGACAGTGCTTGGAATATCTCAGTTGTTTGATGTGATTTTCTGGAATCACAAGGCGGTCTAACAGATGAGTTACAAAACATGGGAAGTTGGGTTTGTAAATGCAGTTTCAAAGTGCTGGAAGTGAATAAATAGTGGTTATCCACTCAAAACAGCAAGTTAAAACTCATCAAGTTCATCTAATTTAGCTTCATGGTGATGCTTTGGATCCTACTCTAACCAAGGACTAAAAGAAATAGCAAAAGGAGAAGGGTTAAGAAAGTTGTTCTAATCCTAAGCTACGAATGAACAGTAACAATGGTGGCTGCTATAGTAGAAAAACTCCCTAAAACTAAGTTTTGCTTGACCAAGAGAACCTACAGCTACACAAAACCAGTGCAATCTCCTAAGGTCTGCTGATTTTCAAATTGCACATGCACATCATGAACATGCAATCAAACTAAGTTGCAGCAATGGAATAAAGAAGCCTAGGCTAACTTTACACAGCAGTTTGTCATCAACAAGTGCTAAAAGTATGGGCTGAAAGTTCATCAAATACCATAATAGCAATTTCCATTATCACTTCCATTCAAAAAACTAACACTAAAACTAACATGGAAGGTAGAACTATGCATGCAAGATGAGCAAAATCAAAGTGAACATCCATAAAATCATGCAATGTTGTCTTCTATTGTTGCAAATGCTTTTTAGACGAGCTCTCCAACCCTTACAAATGAGTGGCAATCCCCTATTTATAGTTTTCCAAAGCCCAAATGAATGGCTAGGATTGAATTACATCGAATGGCCTAGATTTGATTACATTAGGGTTTCACCTACCCCCCAATATTTAGCAATTTAAAAAACATCTTTTTCTTTTCCCTGTTTTGTCACCTAGTGCCACTCACTGTAGCAATTTCGTCATTTAGTTGATTGCCCTTTTACTGTAGTTGAAACTGCTTGAAAGCTGCCCTCTTACTTGATGTGTTTGTAGTGCTCTTCCTTTGATCAAACGAGCCCATCGACGATTGGCATCAATGGATTGGTTGCCTTTGATTCAGACGGACATCTACCTCATGCCTTCTTCAAGACCACCCTCTTGTATTTTTGTCACTGACTTCCTTGGCACGAGCCTTCTTTTAATGCTAGCTCTATTGATGGGTGCTACAAGGAAAGGTGGGTATGAAATGAATGGTGACAGGAGCTATGTGCATTCCTTGCTCAGCTTTCTTGATGGGTCTCTTGACAGACCGACGGTAAGCTCCTTTAATCTTGCGTACATGAAGCGTCGTAAGTGCTTTCATACAAAAAACAAGGAAAACATTAGTCAAATCTTGCAAAAAACCTTGTTAGATTCATCCATGCATCATCAAAAGATCATAATATTCATATTTGGGGCTGATTTGGATCAAAAACATCAATGTAGGCCCAAGGGGGCGGGCAGCGAACAAGGGACAGCAAACCGGAAGTGAAGTTCCCGGACCTCACAAAAAATAGAAAAACTAAGATTTTTCAATTATAGCACATGGGAAAAGGGGAAGGAAGAGTGCCCAAAAAACTTCCTTAAAATTGTACTCATTTTACAAAAACTGGAAGCTCAAAATGGTCACAGAGAGACGGAGTCCCGGAAATGGCCGCGGAGGGGTCGGGCTCCGGAGGCCGGGTCGTCGGGGGCCGACAGATGTTCAAAATGGCCGCGGAGGGATGGAGTCCCGGAAATGGCCATGGAGAGATAGAATCCCAAAAACGGCCATGGAGGGGCCGGGCTCCAAAGGCCGGGCCGCCGGGGCTCCATGGATGTTCAAGACACCCAAAGGGGGATGAAGCTCTGAAACCATTGAAACTTAATGAAACGTTGACGAAACCTTGGCAATTCATTTAAGCACATCAAACACATCCCAGGTCCAAAAGGTTGGCCCTAAAGTAAAAATGTGGAAACCATAGCGACGCAATCCTGCCGTGATGTTTCCAAATAGCCAAGGAGGAAGGGAATTTCAGAGGGAAAGTTCCAAAACCATCGAAACTTTACGAAACATTGACAAAAATTTGGCAGTTCACTTAGGCACCCCAAACACATCCTAAATCCACTAAAAAGTTGTCCCCAAAGTCAAAAATGTGGAAACCGAAATATGGGGGTCTACTGATGTTTCCAAAATAGCCATGGAGGACAGAGTCCCGAAATGGCTTCACTTGAGGGGCCGAAACCGAGGTCGCGGCCGCTCTGCCCACAAATGTTCCAAAACAGGCAGAGGGGGACAAAGCTCCGGAACCACCGAAACTTAACCGAATGTTGACGAAACCTTGGCAGTTCACTTAGGGACCCGAAACACATGCCAAATCCACCAAAAAGTTAGCCCCAAAGTCAAAGATGTGGAAACCGGACCGACAGGGGTCCACAGATGTTTCCAAAACAACGGGAACAAGACAAAAGGCAGAAAGGGGACGAGCGACTTTATTACTCCACGGATTTGAATACCCTAAGTAGGTGACTTTGGTAAGGGGAATTTGATCGTTTGATGGCACATGACCAATTTGGGCTTGGAAAATGGGGCACACAAAACAAGACAAGAGCAAAGCATCCTGTTGAGAGCAAAAAAAAGGGGGTCTACGGCGGGGCGTATGTGCAAAACATGCACAACAAATACCAATGGTCAATGTTCTTTGAATTGGAACTTTGAATTTTGTATTTAGAATGTGAGGTGTTAGAGTTAGAGAGTTGGAATGAGATTGGGGAGTGTTGGCATTTCAATTCGCACCTCTGGAGTGCATATTGGAAACAAACAACTATGCATAGATAAATTGCTCTTCAAATTTGGAGGGGAAGCTCCCTCTTTGCTGATTATGCTTTTAAAAGAAACAACTAAACTAATGACCGATCTTTTTTGTTCTCAGCTTAAGAGCACAAGGTTTATAAAACTCTCTGTGTCGTAGCTGAGATTTTCTTTGGTTTCACAAATCCAACTACAACTAAGCTTATGCTAAAAACTATCCTATCTCCTCAAGTAATTCAAAGTGAGAGGATCTAGGAGCAATTGGAAATGGTTGGATCACTTAGATAAACTATCTCTTAGAATGCATCCAAAGGATCATTGCTCTTTTAGATTTACGCTGAAATAAATTCTATGCAAGTAAACACTCAAACAGTAAGCCAAATCTCAAGATTCCCAAGGAGATGAGGTGCTCTATCTGAGGTGTAGGCTAAAATATAGATTACTAGAAACAACATTAAACCATAATCCTCATCTCTAAAATCCCAAGGAGGTGTAACACTCTATCTGAGGTGTAGATCAAAAGAAAGATTATTGAAACAACAAACATGAAAGACTTTGAGAATTTTGGATCAAAGGCACGTGGCTTCCTGACTTATTATCTCAACTTCAATCAAAGATTACACTGCACATCTAGGACATCAAATTGTATGATGAAACAAACACACAATAGACAATTGAACCAGCTTTATAACATGACATCAAACAATAAACTGAACAATGATTTGCAGCCACAAGTAAGCATACAATCTTGTTCTTACCCAATGTGAACCAATACTAAATAGCAATATTGTAGGAGAAAGTGGCTCAACAATTTGTTATCACAAGAAAAAGTTAAAATACAATGAGCAAGGTTGCTTTTATTTATAGAATCTCAAAGGAGTAGGGAACCCTAAAATCTCCTTGAGTTAACATTCAGTGATTGCCATCATGCAAGATTTATTCCTATGTCTAAATGCAGTTAACTAGAAAAACTACTTCAGTTAACTAATTTTAAACTAAACTAGAATTCCATATTTACATAGGTGTCTCCAAAAATAGACATGCACGATTGGTGGGACAATGAGTTAACTTGGAAAGAGGCATCAAGTTAACTGCTATGTCTAATGCCTATCTTGAAAAGGTGGGGCATCCTGACTTAGTAGTTCACTGGTTGTGATTACGAGAAATCAACTCCTCCAATAAGTTGTTAACCGCCTCATCATCTGGAGGTCGTCACATGCCTTAACTATCAATTCATTGCTTGTCAACAACTTGAGCAATTCTGGAAATATTTGCACACTTCAATTGGCAGTTCACTGATTGGTAACTTTGGAAACTCAATAACTGGAGTGATGATCTTTGTTTCTTCTGTAGCTTTATGCTTCTGACGCTTTTCTTGATTCTTCTCAATGGAAGAGTGTTGCATAATGAAACTGTGAAGTTTGACTGCGAACACTCTAGTTGTGAGAAATACACACGAACTCGGTGCACACGTAGTGTTCCAACAGTATTCAACTCTCTAAACTAGCCTTGAAAGGCTATCAACTATACAAGGTATGAAACCATGTGGACTTTGTGTGTCTACGCTTGTCAAATTGTTTGAATCAACCATCGAGTGCACTTGATGCAGATCAGTGTCAGTCGTTCTAAAGGAATCATGAAGCAAGATCGATTTGGTCTTGAATTCAACCTGAGAGAATTGTATTATGAAAAACTCAACTGTTGACTGTAAACACAGATATGTTCAGGCAACTTTTTTGGTGATCCTAAAAATAGCTTCTGGTGAGGCCAATAATAGCTTGTCAAGGGGCAATTTTTATGAAAATTTTTGAGACATGGATTTTACAGAGAATATCTTTTTGAACAAACCCACAACGTCAGAAATTCAAAAAAGTGATTTTTACTTTGACATCCAATGACCTCTCAGGGTAGAAGCTGCAGGGGGCAGCAGGACTACATAAGCTTTTTTCTCAAAAAATTGAGGCACATGGGTTTTTTTGACACCTGAAAGCTAAACAAACCCAATTTCTCCATTTTTTGAAATGATGACTTTTTTTGGAAACTCTAAAAATAGGGGGTAGTGGGGCAATTTTCCTAGAAAATTTTGGCACGTGGGTTTTGTTGCCAATGTTGTGTTGAACAAACCCAGAAAGCCAGATTTGTGAAAAAATGTTGTTTACTTGGACGTGCAAGAGAAAACCTAAGGAAAGGATAAAAGAAATGTGAGGAGGAGAAGATAGAAGTTATAAACTACCTCTTTCAATCCTCAAGAAAAAATGTCTCTGTATAAACCCCATTTGATGAATTCTTGGCAAGAACAAAATGAAAAGATGAAGCATGGAAAATTATTCCTCTATGCAACCTGAACCTAGAACTACGAAGAATACTGAAAATGACCTTCGTTAGATCCTTCAAATGGCGTCTGGAGAGAAAATAGTTGATTTTAGCTTCAACCTACAAGAAATAATGGATAAATGATTCCTATGCAAGAATAAATATCCATTTTGGAGGTGGGAGTGTCTGTTAGGTGCACCAACCCTAATTGAGGAGTCAATTTCTACGCATGCCTCACTAACTGAAAGTTCTTCTCTAATTTTAGGAGGCCATATGCAAGAGGAAGCATGCAAAAATTGTAATTGAGATTCAATTGGGTCCACTTTGACTTTTGGCATCCAAGATTTGGGGAGTTAGAATTTTTTTAAAGATTTTCAACTTCTGTTGTGATGAACTGCCTCTATTTGACCCTGAATTCCAATCGCTCGATTGATCCTAAAGCTAAGATGAAAAATTCATCACAAAGCTAGAACAATTCTAAAGAGATGTTGTTGGGAGCTAAAAACCCTAAAAACTGAATTTGGTGGCTTGAAATCTTGGGTGCCTTTTGCCAAAAGGGTACTTTTTTCCCCAGACTTAGGCATTTATTGGATGCTTTTCAACTTCTTCAATTTGACCCTCCAAGCTTCAATCTGCAATTGTCGTTGATTGATGAATCTTGTGAACATGTTGAGATATGGAACAAAAAACCAGTTTCTATTCCAGAAAGAATGATTGGTATTGAAACATCTGAAAGTTGATTTATGAGGCTCAAATTCCTAGGTGCCCCCGGTCTATAGGGGCACTTTTATGCCTGAGATATATTTTGCAATTTGTAACCTTTGATGAAATGGTCCAGTTTGACCCTTGTTGCTGGGAGTTTGACTACTTTGATGTTCTTGTTGACGATCTCATTGCATAGATTGATCAACTTTGAAGAGATGTTTATGGGAGTCACAAAGTCTGAAAACTGCATCTGAGGCCCCAAAAAATTGGGCGCCTTTTCCAAGAAGGGTGCATTTTTCTCAACAGCCAAATTTCCATGTTTTTCAACTTGCTTTCATCTCCAACGTTTTACGCTTGATCTTCATTCACGAGCATTTGATAGGTCCCGAGAGCTGGCTATTGGATTCATCACATAGTCAGAAGGATTCTGAGCAGATCTCTTGGAGAAGAAACTATTGAAAACCTCATCTGGTTGACCAAAAGTCTAGGCACCCCTGGCTTGCAAAGGTACATTTGACCTTTTGACTTTCATTTCATCGTCCATTTTACGTGCTTGCTGGATCAACAACTACTGTCGTTTGATACGTCTTATGGATTGGCGTACAGATTCATTGCGAAGCTAGATTGAAGCCAAGAAGATCATCTGAAGATAGTTAATGCAAAAGCTGACATTTGATAGACTTTATTCTTGGGTGCCCCTAGGCTACAGGGGTGCAAATTCCATAACAAACTGTCATCTTTGATCATTTTCTGATGATTTTTCAACTTCTTCATGCTTTGCAATTATCGTGTTGCTGTGCTAGGTTGATTGTATTGAAGCATCGCTATTGTTGACACAAGTACATTCACCATTGTGACTGCTTTCACCATTTCTACATGTACAAACATTATAAAGTTGACTTGGGCATTGATTGCAAAGGCATCTCCCTTGTTGCAAGGCGTATTGTTTCCATACTTAGAATATTTTTACATTTTTCACCCTTTTGAAAATCCCCTCCGTCACGAAGCATCTTTTCGAGCATCTTTTTCCATAGAATATTTTGTGATGCATTTGAGGCTTAAATTTCAATACCTAGTACTGGCCATCTACCATTGATGACCTCAGAGGTCCTAACTTTTCTCTTGAAAAAGTGAAGTAGACCCACCAGAGCTAAACTGACTTTTTCTTGATTCTGACTTGACCAATGTGATCGTGAAGTGAAATAAGCCAATCAAAATTATTTTCAGTCAATTCTGGAAAGATCCTATTTTTTAGGGTTTTTCCTAAAAACAGGGGCTTGAAACCCTAATTTTCAAAATTTTCAAAATTTGTCAGTATCCTTTGGATAGTAAACCCACAAAAATTCCATGCTTCGTTTGACCTAAAACTAACTTTTGACAACAATTCTACAAGATTTAGACCATTTTAATCAAAATGCCTTATTGAAGCAAAAAATTAATTTGGGGTACAACAGTGAGCATGGGATTTTATGTTCTTGATTGAAATGTGTTAGACAGAGAAATGTGTTCATGTATTTAAGGTGATGGAGCTTTCATGAACAAAATATGTTAATTGCAGAAGGAGTCAATGAACTATATAGAATTGTGTTTTCCAGATGGTTGACATATGCTATAGTAAGGTTGGATAGATGTTTGATAGAGCTGTGGTTTGCACAGAAACAGAGTAACCCTCTAGTTTGTTTTTTTTTTCTTCTTAAATGGTGTTGATTGGATAGTAAGGAAATTTGGGTTTCCAGAGAGGCATAGTGTTCAACTAGTGAGGCTTGTATTGCCAGTGAGGCTTGTATTGCCAGTGAGGCTTGTTTTGTCATTGAGGCTTGTATTGCCAGTGAGGCTTATTTTTCCAGTGAGGCTTGTATTGCCAATGAGGCTTTTTGTAGTGCCTGTGAGGCATATAATTTGTTTTAGCCAGTGAGGCTTAATAGAGCAAATGTTCATAGTGGTTTTTTCACCCTGTTAGGGTTTTTCCACTCATAAATTCTATGTTCTATTTATTCTTGATGGTGTGTCACTTTGTGATTAGTTGGTTGTTCAGGTTTCAAATGTTATGCTCTGATTTGTATATCTATATGATTCTTATAACATATATTCTATGGAGTCTTTGAATAATCAAGTGTATAAAGTTTTACAATTGGTTTTATTTGACCACTAATTTGCCCCCCCTCTCAGTGGTCTTGTACTCTAACAAGTGGTATCAGAGTAGCAGGTTCCCTGAAAAAGTTTAATCAACTTGGGTTGATCTTGGTGGTGGAGTACAATGTAAAAAATCAAAAGAAACAAAGAAAAAAGAAATACCTAGCAGAATGCTATGCAAAAAACACAACCTAAACCAAGTACAAAGGTTGATGAAGAAGTAGTTAAGAGATATGACATACAAACTGAAAAGGATACAAGGTTAGAAGATGATTTTATAGTTGGGAATATTGAAAAAAAAGATCACTTTGTGAGTGACTTTGAACAAGAATATGATGAAGATGATTGTGAAGTTGATATTGAAGGTGAGCTTATTTGTGCTCTTGAAGAGATTGAGAAACTCAGATTGGAGAATCAAAGGTTAAAGTTGCAACTCCATGAAG
>VDFB02260081.1:0-45472 GCA_007258455.2 Sequoia sempervirens | reverse complement strand
CAATTACAAATTCAAATTAGGTCAGCACCTAAACATTCTCAAAGTGTATAGGAATGAAGGAAACCCAAATAAATCCTTAATTAGGACCTAGATAGATTCCAAAAACCTTAGCATGCTTCATAAACTTTGCATTTAGTGTTAAACACAAGGTCAACAAACACCTGTGTAAGCACCATAAACATTAAGTACACACTTTCTTAAATTAATCAAAAAAACTTGGAAAAAAAAATTCACTTGAAAACAATCTAGAATAATCCTTGAACCACCTGAGATCGAACAAAGACTTCATCCAAAGTCACAACTTAGAAACACTTCAACCCAAAACATCTAATTAACCCTATTCGCACATTGACGTAACAAACATACATTGTACTATACCAAATCAAGTGAAACCTTGAATTTGAAAGATACAAGCATTATAAGAAACTTCCCAAATCTACACAACTTGAAGCCAAACTATGAAGAAAGATGGAGAAAATACATTTCTCTGAGGCCATAAAAAACTTCACTGAAAGAATGGTTCACACACTAGTGAAAATATCTCACTTTGTACAATGATCCAAAAAATTAAATTTTAAATATAGAAACCTATAACAACCTTGAACAACATATCAAATCTACACTAGCATAGCATCAAAACAAAAGAAATGTGGAGAAAATCTCAGAGTAGATTCTAAACACTTGCACAACACTATTTTCTCTATTTATCAAATTTTCTCAAAAGCACATGGAAACCAAGTACCATAGACATCATCTTAGCACATTAAAATAATCCAACACATCTCACTACAACATAAAGATAACTTCATGTCCTCACAACACTTCCTTAACATCTCAACTACACATACACACAACCTGCAACAAACTATTTTCCTCTTTTTCACAATTTTCTCAACATGCTCAACATATAGTTGACAAAAATGACAAGACAAGCCAGTAGACATCCTATTGACATCAATGAAAACAACTTCATACTTGAAAAATTATCCCCCATTATCATTTATGGCAACACAATATGTGAAAAAACATCAAATAGAACACAACAACTCTAAACACACTTTCTTTTCTCCCTCTAATACCTTGCACCTCACATTAGTCTCTCTCCCCCCTTGACATCAATGGAAAAGGATAAAATGTTGTACATTTTTCTCCCCTTTTGACACTGAAGAAAGATACTTTCATTGAATAATCCCCCTTAGAAGTATACCCAATCAACTCATAAAATCTGTAATAATGAAAACACGTGACACTACCTACTCCCCCTAAGAGGTAGCCACCAACATTAGTCTAAAAAGGAGATAAATCCATAGATACACTGGACTTATGCATCTCCATATGCATCTAGTTCAAAGAAGGAAGGGCAATAACCCCCAACTTCTCCTTAAGATACTCAAAAGTTCCTTAAGAAGAGCCTTAGTGAATATATCAACAATTTGATCCTTTGTAGGTACATACTAAAGTTTCACCTCATTATCCATAACCTTTTCTCTCAAAAAGTGATAGCTAATTGATATATGATTTTTCCTTGAGTGCATCATTAGGTTCTTTGAAATGTTAATTTCAGTTGTATTATCACAAAATATAGATATAGGTCATCATATACTATTCTAATATCCTTCAATGGATATCACATCAACAAAACTTGTGTCTAGCATGATGCTGCTACAATATACTCATCCTCTATAGTGGATAAGGAAACCAAATCTTGTTTCTTACTCAACCATGACACCAATCTACATCCAAGAAAGAATGTACCACCACTTTTACCTTTTATGTCATCAACACAACTGGCCCAATCTACATTTGTATAAGCAATTAATATGAAATCAGTATCCTTAGGATACCATAAGCCATAATCCAGAGTACCTCTTAGATATCTGAATATCCTCTTCATAGTTATACATGTGTCTCTTTAGGGTCTTCTTGAAATCTAACCCCATGACAAATTTCATGCATGATATTTGTTCTAGTAGTAGTTAGATATAGTAGTCCACCAATAATAGATCTATATTTTCTCTAATCCGTCTTAGGTGAATCATCATATTTGCTCAATTTACAACTAGTCACCATAGGAGTGCATATTGGTTTGAAGTCTTCCCTTCCAAACTTCTTCAACATCTGTTTGACATAGTTAGACTGTGAAATGAAATCCCTTTATCTATTTGACTTATTTGTAACCCAAGGAAGAAATTCATCTCCCTAAACATTGACATTTCAAACTCTTTTTCCATTTCTTCAACAAATTTCTTACACATACAATCATTGCCTCCAAAGATAATATCATCCACGTATGCAACCACTATCACGATTTTTCTTCCTCAAATTTGAAGTAAATTTTGATCATCAAAGTTTGCACCTCTTCTACAATCTTATGGGAAATTTAGTGAGTGGGGGACCAATTTTTGCCTCCCCGATTAACCTTTGAGATTTTTATAAAAATTTGGCTCTTCTTTTTGTTAGGAGAAAAAGGTAGAAAGAAATGTGAATAAAACATAAAAATGGGGATGTACCAAAGCTTTTACAACATTTCAAACCTCAACTTATTTCCTATGAGTGATATAATAGATACAAAATGCCATAAACCCTTCATTGTTGGGAAGAGAATGAGCAACAAAGGGTAAGTAAAAGCACAATGCAATCTTTTAAATCTCCCCATGGGAAGTACCCATTAAGGTCTGATCAGACATAAGAAAACTTTATAAGTTAATATAAATATCTAAAATATTATAGAAACCCTTTCTCCCTTTACAACATAATATGAAAAATAACAACCTTTATAGAAAATGGAAAATTTCATTAGACATAATTTGATTTCTAAAAGCTATCATTCAACATAGAAGCTTACAACATGAAAATTAACTACCTGAACTATAAAGATAACCTTAACACAATGTTTTTAAGATGACTGAAAACATAAAGAAGGAATTTTGACAAAGGTCATAAAATGCATAGTTCCAAATATTTCTTCTAAATAGATCAAACTTCAATATCAAATGAACTAAAAAACAAAGGTCAAATGCTAATCAGATGATAGTTTGAGTTAAAATATAACATGCAAAATAATATCAGTATTCTGTAAAAATTTCTACTTCTAGAAACATAAAAACTCCCTACTAGATCTATCTACTTCGAAAAGGTTTTTTGAAGTAACTTTTTTCTAACCTAAAAAACATTTTTTTGCTTATGCTACCAATCCCTATTTATAACTCAAAAGAAGAGAACATTGCAACCAAAATTCTAGAAGAAAAATCTACCAGGATCCTACACCTCATAGCCCATGATCCAATCTTAGATCTTGATTAGATCATAGCAATATTTGCTTATTAAGTCCCAACTGCTTTATTAATTTCTTAGATATTTAGCAAAGATTACAATCAGAAAATGATCAAACTCTAACACAACCTAGAAAAAATTTGATCAATGAATCATATAGAATTGATGGTGCTGACTTGAAGGTTCCACCCTAAAGACAAGACACCCACCACATTACGAAAAACTCTGCCCAAAGAGATCATTTTGCAAAAATAAAAATTGCTTGAATGAATAGATGATGTGTCGAGTGGGCGGGCAATATCAAATTTATGAGAATTGCCTTGAAGAAAATCCCTACCAAGCAGACACATGTCTTGGCTTGCTCCCAAAAGGAAAGTGATATACTAAAGATTCACAACCACCACATGGTGCATTTCGTGCCTTTCAAAGTAGTATTCTCTTCATTAAGCACAAACTCTTCTCAAAGCTAAAAAAGGTAAAAGCCAAAAACCAAAAAGATTAAAAAGAAAAAAATCCTTATAGTAAAGATTACTATTTGTGGTGCCATAAGCCATAATCCAGAGTGCCTCTTAGATATCTAAATATCCTCTTCATAGGTGATACATGTGTTTCTTTAGGGTCTTCTTGAAATCTAACCACAAGACAAACTGCATGCATGATATTTGGTCCAGTAGCAGTTAGATATAATTGTCCACCAATCATAGATCTATATTTTATCTGATCAGCCTTAGGTGAATCATCATCTTTTCTCAATTTACAACTAGTCACCATAGGAGTGCATACTAGTTTGGAGTCTTCCATTCCAAACTTCTTCAACATCTCTTTTACATAATTAGACTGTGAAAGGAAAATCCCTTTATCTATTTGATTTATTTGAAACCCAAGGAATAAATTCATCTCCCTAGCTAAACATTGACATTTTAAACTCATTTTACATTTATTCAACAAATTTCTTACACATACATTCATTTCCTCCAAAGATAATATCATCCACATATACAACCACTATCAAGATTTTTCTTCCTCAATTTTGAAGTAAATATTACTATCTATGATTCGTTTACTAAATCCTTGTTATATCAAATATCTATCCAACCTTGCATACCAAGCTCTGGGAGCTTGCTTCAATCCATAGAGTTCCTTTTTCAATCTACACATATATCTAGTTGATCTGAAAATTGAAATCCTTCCAGTTGTTCCATGTAAACCTCTTCTTCCAATTTACCATTCAAAATAGTAGACTTAATATCCATCTGATAAACTTTAAATTTCTTATGTGGTGCAAATTCCAAGAACATTATGATAGCTTCCATCCTAGCCATAGGGAAAACGTCGCCGATTCTACCCCTTTCACTTGGTATGCTTACACAATCCTTTTCATGACTGTTACTACTTCTCCATTCTCATTTCAATTTTTTTAAAATACCCACTTATTACTAATTGTAACGATGATTTTTGGTCTAGGAGACAATTCTAAGTCTAATTTTTCTCAATGCATAATTTCTTTAACCTTCATCTAATGTTCATCTTTAAATGCCTCACTCATATTTTAGGTTCAAATTTAGTAAACATAGATTTACCTCAACTTTAGTAGCTTTGTTTCTTGTTAATACTCCTTTCCTCTTGTCTCCAATGATCTGATCTTTGAAATGATTCTTTTGTACATATTTAGGGGTCTTAGGGGTCTTCTCTAGAGCGTCTTCCTCTTCATTCTGCACTATTCTTTTATCAACTTTTTCTTCTTCTTCTTCTTCTCTATAGTCAAGTTTATTTGACACATATCCATCTACAACAATCAAATTATGCAAGTTTTCATCAAATTTTACATTTTCACTTTCAACAATCCTTCTCAGCCTTTTGTTGTAACATCTGTAATCTTTAATTTCAATAGAATATCTAAAGAAGATACCTTCATCAGACCTTACATCAAAATTTCCTAATTTTTCTTCATCTCTCTTGATATAACATTTTCTTCCAAATACTATAAAGTACTTGGTAGTAGAAATCTTTCCATACCATAACTCATAGGGAGTCTTTGCGCTATTAGATTTAGCTTGAACTTTGTTGAGTATGTAAACAATAGTATGAATTGCTTCTCTCTAGTAGAATTTCGATAGATTTTCTTCTTTCATCGTAGTTCTAGAAACCTCTTGAATAGTTCTATTTTTCCTTTCAACCACTCCATTCTATTGAGGAGTTCTAGGGGTAGACAAGTGCCTCTTTATTCCATGAACTTCATAAAACATGTTAAACTAATTGGATGAATTTATCTAATGCATCAAATTTCTCTCTAACAAAAGTAACCCATGTCATTATAGAGTAGTCATCAATCAAAAGAATTAAATACCTATCACCTTGTAGACTTCTCACCCTTGTATGACCACAAAGTTCTATTTGTATTAATTCCAGTAATCTAGTACTAGATTATTCCTTTCCTTTGAAGCTACTCCTTACTTTCTTTCTAAATTGACAATCCCTGCAAATAGAATTGATAGGATTTGTGATTCTTGGTAAATATCTCACTGCATGAATCAAATTGATTCTCACCAAATTATCAAAATTTATATGACACATCCTTCAGTGCCATAACCAATTTCATAAATTTGAGACATAAAGAAATGACCATCAGTCCTCTTACAAGAAAAAATCACACTTCCAGATCCTTTTATAATCTCACATGTTTCATCATTAAATTATATGCTTTGCTACACATTTGTATGACACTCAAAGTATTATTCCTTAAACCCTAAACATAGTAAACATTATCAATATTATGCTTGCCATCAAAACTAATTGAACCTATTCCACAAATCTTAGCTCTTCAATCATCTCCAAATTTAACTAATGCACCATCATATTTCTCAAGTTTAACAAAATTTTATCTATGGTAATGTGATTAGAGTAGCCACTATGAACAACCTAGTAATTCTAATCTTCTTTAACATGAAAAATAGAAACCAAAGTACCTTCAACCTTATCCTTCTTCTCTAGAACACTCTCCTTCACACAACTTTTAAAGTTAGTAGAAGTAGATTCTTCTTTAATAGCCAAGAACAAGAATTCATTATCATCAAAATATCCATAATCAGATTCATAATCATAAATAGCAACATCTTCTTTGACATAGTAAGCTCTTTTAATCATCTTTCCTTTATTCTCCTTACTCTTATTGTTTAAAGCTCTTTTTGGACATCTTGAAGCATAATGACCTATATCACCATAGCTAAAACATTTGAAAGGTAGTTTACCTTTCTACTTACCAGTTCCCTTTTTCATCCTTCTTACAATGTTAGCTTCCATATCATCAGTATCATCTCCATCTAAATCTTTGATATTTTCTAATTTACCAACCTTAAAAGTAGTCTCCACTTTTGTTTCATTTTTCAAACCAAGCTTTCTCATTTCAAAATAAGTTAATGTAACAATCAATTGATCAATAAAATAAGTATTAAAGTTTGCAACTTCCTCAATATCAGGTACCTTTTCACTATATGAATCAAGAAGAGTCTTGAGAACTTTCTTTACCACCCTAGGTTCTTTATCTTGTGCACCAAGACCTCTCATAGCACTTACCAGTTCAACAACTCTCTGCATATAGGTTGAAATTGTTTCATCTTTAGAAATTCGTATAGTCTCAAATTAGGCCTTCAGATTTTACAAATTTTCTTCTTTAACCTTGTCATCTCCTTCATAAATACTTTCAAGCTTATCCAAAACTTCTTTAGCAGTCTTAAGATTCAAAACTTTAACCAATTCATAATTTGAAATACCACTTATCAAAATAAATATTTCCTTAGTGTTGACCTCATGTGCCTTTATCTCATCACTTGTACTTTGACCATTCAATAGTGTAGTATATTGATTCTTTATTATTTTTCAATTTCAAATCCATGAGTAGAAAAATATCCTTCCATATTTGTTATTTACTTGGAAAAAAATTAGAAAAAAATATGCATCACATCGAGACATGAGTCCTCTACTTATATCTAAAATATTATAATCTTATCATTTATTGTGGTTAGAATTGTTCGGACAACCTTCTTATTTTTTTCTGAAATTTAAAGTACTATTGCATTGGAAATTTCAAATTTTCACCAAATAGATTTAAAAAAATAAATAAAAAATGGTAGTTTAGAAACTACATTCAATTGCTACAAATTCTATTCTTAATATTTTATAAATAATATAGATAACTTATTCAATTTTTTATGTCAAGTTGTCTAACTCTGATTTTTCTAAATTTTTCGCCACTTAAGGGCCTTATTTTTCCATGATGATCCTACACACATACCCTATTTTCTACTACCTCTTTTAGACACGAAGACTCAAAATTTAGAACCCACACCAAATGAGCCCTGAATTCCCTTTTATAGAGTAAGGGAGCCAACAAGATTCTAGCTTGAAATGAAATTACATTACAAAATTTAATTTCCCATCAAATTTTGATTGCATTTCAAAATTCCCCACATGGTGATTCTATTGAGATAGGGAAAACATGATTGCCACAACCACCCTAAGGAAGAAACAAAGTACTACCAAAATTTCCACGATCGCCATGTAAGTAGCAAGACCAACACTTAGCTTACCACGAGGGTGCATAGTCAGCATCCAACACTGCAAAAATCAGCCACGCACGTAGAGAGAAAAGAACCGCAACAAAAAATACCAATCAAAGCAAAAATTTCACTTCACCACCACCCTTTTAATCAACTAGAAGACCCTCCACTAGTAGGATACACACCACGATACACATGCCCACTTCGTGTTGTAGTGAGGGTTGGAGATGAAACTTCAAATCCTTCCTCAAATTTTTCCTCTTTCATCATAGCAACATCTCACCCACTCAGAGTCCTGATAGCCAAAGAAGGAACAAATAACACCTCCACCTCAGGAGATAAAGCTCAACCTAAGGTTGCTAGATACCAACAGTAACTAGAGTTTGCCTCCATTTCACTATCAGACGAGCTATCAGTAACATCAATGGGAGAGTTCTACTATTTGAATGAGCCATGACCATACCTAATTTTCCTTTGCATTTTTTCAAATGGTCTAACAACTTCCTTCCCTTTCATTCCCATTATCTTTGAGCTCACAGCCTACCCTTTTAGTTAGCGGCTACATGTGGTAATCATGGGTGATGTTTCCTTACCATGGATTCTCTTACGAGCGCTTTGCATAAGATATGGGTCTACCCCATAAGACTTTTACAAATTACATCTAATAGACCTCTGCACTGAGATAGATGGAGTGCCATCCTTACTCATTCTGATATTAAAAGAAACTATGCTTGGTACCTCAAATTTCTGCATGTAATCAAAAGACCTAATAGCCGACTATAATGGAAAAAATGACAACTCTTGAGCTATATTTATTGAGCAATGGGATGACAACAATCATCAATGCTTTGTTGAAAACACATACACAAGTTGGGAAATTTGTTGGCATGCGTATTATTGTCATTTATTTCCCAAGTGCGTGGAAATCTATGGATCATAATTCATGATTTCTAGCAACTAAGTATCCACATGCACAAAGATAAATTTGATCACACTTGTAATTAGTATGTCATTAATGAACGTTGGATGTAGAAAGAAATGGCTATCACGTGTCCCTTTACAAATTTCAAATATCTACTATTGATCTTGTGATGAGATGGGAGATCACATAGCTCACATCAAGCTGAAAGGATTTGAATTCCAACAATACTTGGCCCATTTTTCTCTAGCGAATAGCATGGAGCCAAGTCAAGTAACAACCTACCCGTCAATGGGTCTCTTCTGCCTCATGGGCTGGGTGGACTATTCCACATGTCCAGATCTTGGTGATTCTACAACTTCTAATAGGCATTCACTTTCTCCCTATGAGCCAGTGGGGAATGGTTCATATTGCATCCCACGATCTAATCATCATTGTCAGTTCAGAACCATAGGCAATAAGTGGGATAGTGGAGACCAAGACCCACATCCATATGAAGACATGTGTCCTCATCTTGTTGCCCTCGCACTACATAACTAGCCAGCATTTATCGCTCATGAGCTGGCGGGGTATGACCTAGACCATTTTCTATAGCCTAAAATCTCAAAACCTGTACACATGACAAGGTTAGCATTTAATAAAGGGCCATTGTGAGGTTGACAGTGGCATGACCCTCCTAGGTGAATGACTTAAGCTTAAGTAATTTTGGGAAAAATTTAATGTCTGACTTTAGGAAACAGCTAAAGTCGATGGCTGACTATGTGACTGATGCTCTAGACCGAAGGGGTTAGTAGCTAGACATACACGATGGCTCAAGTAGTGGCTTAAGGAGCTAGAAACTAGTAGGATCATTTTATTGTGGTTAGGGTGGTCAGACAGACACCTACTTATTTTTTCGCTGAAATTTAAGTACTACTGCATTGAAATTTTTAATATTCACCAACTAGATTTGCTTTTTTTTTAAAATAAACCTAAATTTTAGAAACTACATTCAATTTACTACAAATTCTATTCTTACATATTTTTTAAATAATATAGATAACTTATTCAAATTTTTATGTCAAACTACCTAACTCTGAATTTTCTAAAGTTTTCACCATTTAAGGGCCTGCTTTTTCCTTGATGATCCTGCACATACCCTAGCAATGTGTCCACATGAACACTATGTAATTACAAGTTGTTAGCACTAGCATAATCAACACTGCCTATGAAATTTGATGTAACATTGCTACATTTATCCTTCTCAACCATAGGTTCATCAAGTTGGAGTGGGAAGATGAAACCCTCATACTCCACACTATCATGAAGTGTAGAATCACATTCTACATGCTCATCAAACATAAAATCCTCATAGAGATTTTGGCTTATATATGGCCAATCTTCTATAAGATCATATAAAAAGAAAATATGATCAGGCATATCCTCAATCTATTTGTCACAAGTGTTGTCTTTATCAGATGAAAGAAGCTCCATAATAAGGTCCATAAGATAAGGAGCATCTGCAAAAAATTCCATTGCAACTTCATACTATCTTATATCATTCCCCTGGTCATCTATTCCTTTGAACTACTCGCATGGATGAAATAATCCTATAATACTAACATATTATGCAGAATCATGAAGTAGTTCCTTCTCCTCAACATAAAATAATGTTGTTTGAGTGTCCATACTTTTATCCTGATTTACCTCTTGGTCTCCTAAGAGTGGACTTCCTTTTATGTCAAGGAAAATATCATCATGTGGAATGTGAATAGCTGACATTTCAATTATATTTTCAGGTACATAGCTAGTCACCATAGGAAAATCAGTACAATCATCTACATCCCTTTTGACATCCATGCTACATTCAAACCTGACATCATAATATTGAACTTCTTTATCATGTGAGCTATTGTCACATTTAGACTCCAACAAGTCTAAGGAATTCTCTTGATACTTATCAAGCACAATCTACTCAATCACATGTTGGGAAGCTAGTTCACAAATGTTTGTGCTTCCACATCCTCCATTTTGTTGAGGGACTATCCAGTCAGGGGTGACATTTTCAAAGGCAAAGTTTCCAACCTTAATATCATCTTGATTTTTGTTTACACCATCCATGACACATCCACTAGTAGCACTTTTTAGATACTCATTAGGGGTATCTTCAAAAAGAGGATTTCTTCTATACCAATAGGGATTATCATTTATAACCTCACTGTCTAATGCAGGTTCATCAAATAAAGGATTTTTCTATACCTTCATGATAGTTGCATGTACCTCATCTTCCTCAATGTCAGGATTCCAACAATTCTGATCATTAGTGCATTCAAATTTAGTGTAATCACTTAAAGAATAGAGAGAAACATTCTCAACATCTGCCTCATCATTTACACTCACAATAATTGATGCACATTGAGAGAATTCTTCACATGAAGAGTATTGTTCACTGCCTAGGAAACAAACACCCTCAAGGTTGTTAATGTATCCCCTACTAGAAGCAAGGGATTCCATATCCACTTCATAATAAGAATCATATTCAATAGAATATTGTCCAAACTTGATCTCATCACTTTGATTCCTCATTTGTGCCATCTCATTGAAACCAAGTGGATTCCCCTCACTAACTGGTGCATGATGAGTCCTGGCTAAATTAGTTTGTGAGATTTCACCATGTACTTCTTATGTTTGCTCATAGCTTATGACATCCCAAGGCAGATAATTAGGTACTATCTCCTTGTTCTCACACTCTGTCTCTTCATCTCATCACTACTACATGCACTTGTTTCTATGTTGCTTGTAAAATAACAACATTTAGTAGTTAGTTTCTCGTACTTTGATGCTTCTCCTTCATCTGTCAACCTTAATCTCTAATCCTCCTCACTATGGCAATGATTTCCCACATTTTGGGAAACAACTAGGGGTATATCATCATGCTCAATTTCTTCCATAGTATTTATCCAATCCACTACTTGTTTAGGGCTATGAGGCTTCTAATTCTTAGACCACTGCCTTGATCCTAATATGTAAGCTTCACAAAAAAATTTAATGAACATTAAATCACTAGGCATAAAACTCTTTGGCATCTCTATCAGAACATCTGAGAATCTAGAAAACAAGTCATATGATGAATCATTCACATGTCTCTTCATTTCATACAACTTTCTAACCGAGAAAATCAAGTTAGCCTTTTCCATCCTTGGTTGATGTGAGGCTGATGCTTGCTCATGTTCTACATCTAGTGGGGGTAATGCAAATGAACATCAATGGGATCCTTTTCTTGAAAAACTTTTTTACTTCCTAATTGGTTTGGCTCAGTAGCCTGAATGCTATTAAAACTACTACTTGCAATTGTAGGTCTTCTCATGATTGAGTATTTCAAATTATTCTCAATGTTCATAGCCTCTTGGTAGGCTTGTTGTAAGGTGGTAGGCTCTTTATCTGCTAACAAGAAGCTCATATTACTATCAAATTCTCCCAAATATATAACCAAAAACTCTGCACCATTTGGTCTCATGTGCTAGGGATTTCTGTTGTGCAGTCTTTGCACTACTTACCGAGTGAGGCCCTCTTTTAGGTGTCTTTGACCTTTGATTTTATTGGATTTATCATTTTAGGGTCTTGATATGTTGGTCTTGCTGGTTTTGCCCTTGCTTTGAGGCCGAAATTGATTGAAATTGAGTTTTGGGCCAAATCCGGGTTTTCATCTAGATCCGGGATTTTCCGCCTCTGGCGGATTTTTCGGCCCTGGCTCCTTGTCCGTCTCTGGCAGGATTCTCCGATTCCGGGTTTTTGCCTGACTTCGGGATTTTCCGGTCCTATCGGATTTTCCCGGATTCCGTCAAAGTCCCAATCCTCCTGATTTTCCCGGTTTCTGCATTTCCGCGGGATCCGTGACTCCGCGCATTCTGGGATTCTCCGAACTTCCGCTTGGGGCTCGGGTTTCCGGATTTGTCAGAAGGGTCTTATCGCGCATTAATGGCTGAGGTACCTTGGTTCAGACGGGTATAAGGGCAAATTTAGGGCACTTTTTTGATTCATTCCAACTTCGATTGCTCCCTGGATTTGCTCTGGCGATTTAAAACTTTCATTTGAACTTTGAGGATTGGTCTTGGTCTGTTTGCGCGAGGATTGCTTGAGCGTGCTGCCGACATCTCTTTGCTTGAACGTGTTTGCCGCTCGATTTCCTGAGCTTGATTTCTGCCCGTTTGATCCATGGTATGTATTCGTTGCCCTTCCGTTTGCTTGCATGGTGATTTGAGGTTTTCTTGTACTGGGCATTGTTGAATTTGGGGTCGGCCCTTGTCTTGGTTTTGGGTTTCGTATTTATTCAGTCGGGTTGATCCATTTTTTTTATTGAGGCCCATCTCTCGTGCCCTATGAGTTCCGTTTGTCCGTTTGATTGCATATTTACACGTTAGACAGAATTCTGGGTCATATTGCTTGTTTGTTTTGGGCGCGGGATGTGTTACCATGCGAATTTAGGGTTTCCTTGGTGTTTCGGTTAGCGCGATGATTTGATCTTGTGTTTGAATGACTTTCACCCCGTTTCGTGTTGGCTTCCCCGTCCCGTGAGGATTAGAGGGCTTCTGGGTAAATCTTGAACTGATATTTTTTAACCCTGAAAGCTTGCTCTGGTTTTAATGGCGGATATGTGGTTATTCGATTTAGGGCATCATCGTTTTAGCGCGAGGATCCTTCCTTTGAGCACTTTTGAGAGTTGGAATCCTTTGCATATTTGAGTCCGGTGATTGTCGTCGTTTTTGGATCATTTGAGCTCAGGTATTGAAATCTTGTGGTCGCTCCAGTTTTGGTGCACGATTTGCCGTTTTTCGGGTTTCCGAGGCTGTCGCGGAATTTCCTGGCTCCCGGATTTTCCCGGTTTCCTTTTATTCCGCGGATAGGTTAATTTCCGGTACATTTATGCTGTCCGCGAAAGTCCGTCCCATCCGGATTTTTCCGGATTTCCTGTCCGATGGCGTTCTTTTGTATATTTCGATGATAGGATTGATGGAATGATTGTTTATGCTTATTTCTTGTTGCCAATGAGTAAATTTAATGATTATCCTTTGATTTTCTGAGCGGATCAATGATTTATGTGACTAATAGTGCTTTGGCAGCAGGAATCCGTCTGGGTCAGATTTCTCCGAAATTCTGCCCCGACGGTATTTTCCCGGTTTACATGATTTCCCGGATTATTTGATTTCTCCGGATCTCGAAAGATTGGCAATTAGCAATGAATTTCAGTGGATTTTTATGATGTGTGCTAACCTTTTGGATTGACATGAACTCAATAATTGCATTCTAATGACAATTTTGGATGTGCAGGCTGAATCAAGCAAAGCTACTGCTGGGAAGTCCAAAGGTGGTGCTGGGGCATCTTCAGTTTCCGAGACAGAAAGGTTAAGATTAGACATGAAAAGTCAGGTTCCATAGAGTAAGATATCCTCGTGTGGGCAGATGTGTCGACACCAACGTTAGCGCATGGTGGTATGAAGAGTTTAAGCAGAGAACAGCTGAGAAGAATCGTCATTGAGGCAAGGAATGATGAATTCAGGGTTGGTACATGTGGCGGGGTTCCCTCCAGCAGTCCAGTGCTACGAGCTGATTTTGGAGTGTGCTAGACAGTACGCTTTTGACACACAGATGGTAGTTAGCACGAGGGATGAGTGTTGGCAAACTTCAGTCCAGCCTCCATTGCCCGGGCCTTCAGCATGCCGGATCTCCCCTCGGTCTGTGCCTTAAACATTGACACTGCTCGCACATATTATGAGAATGAGCCAGTTAAAGCTCAATAGCTTATCAACTCATGGCTTGAGAAGCCCAAGTCTCACCACTCCAAATTGCCCAAACAGTTGCACAGGGTGAAGTTCAGGCCGGATATCTATGACGCCATCACACTGTTGAGCAGGGTGGCCGGACTTAAAACTGCCGGGGTATTGGAAAATTGGATGGTCCATGTGATCACCAAGATAGGCCAAGGAACGAATTATCACTGGGCCGGTCTAATCAGTGCAGAAATAGATAAGCAACTGAGGAATGTTTTGGAGGGAAAGAAGTTTACCATGTCCTCTTACATCGTGTATATACTGGCCATCTCCTACCCCTACAAGGGACTGACTCAGGCGGGAACCATTGGACAGGATATTATCTATGAAGTCTATCCAGAATTGCACCTCGGACACGGAGATTATAGGAGGGCCAATGATGCCTTCACCATGCACATTACCCGGACCCTTCAGAATGCGGAGCACATCAGATTGTCCGATGGGGCCAAAGGATTGATTAAGAATTACGGGGCCTGGTTCATTCAGTTCCCCACCTTCACTTATCTCCGGATCGATGGATGCCCCGTTGCTCCCTACAGATTGCCCAGGTATCCCACTGACCACATTGTGCTGCTAGAGGTCGTGAGACAAATTTGTGAGTTTGATGCAGTGGTCAAGAGGGAGAAACATAAAACTGGTTTTGGAGGTGACTTTCCCCTTGGGATTGGCGTGGGGGAGATGTGCCCTTCCATCCAATCAGCCCACACTGCAGGTGAGGAATTGGCCGCCTATGGATTCTCTTTCCATTCAAAGAGAATGAATTTTGACATCACCGGGGAGGCACAGAAAAGGGCTACCCGGGAATACAGGCACAAAGAGGATTTGGAAGATTACTGGGTCAACATCAAGGATGACCTTGATGCGAGGAAGAAGAGGTATTCCTGGCTGCCTGTAGAGGTCATTAGACAGTACAATGTGAAGCTGATTCTGGACCAGCTGGAAGATGATGGAAAACTGGTCCAGGACCACGTTTATGAGCCCATCAAGGACAGGTCAGTTGCAGATATTGATTGGAATGAGCCTGAGGTGACAGAGTTGGAAGATTTGATGGCTCCCGTGCTAAGATTTACTTTGTCTTGGATAAAGCATGAAGTCTGGGTGTTAGAGAATGCCAAGGTACCTTGTACCTTCGATTTGATGGGGAATCTCAACCCCATGTCCACTTCTAAAGAATTCGAGGAAGAGGACCCCAAAGGGAAAACAACCAAAGCCTCCCCCTTCAAAATTAAAGCCAGAGGTCCTAAAGGGACAGAACCGGCAACAAAAAGGAAACCAATTGGTAAACGCAGGTGGAAGACTTTGACCATCAGCAAGTCCTCGGACGAGGAGGAAGCAGAAAAGGCTGAAGAGGAGGATGCTCCTCCACCACCCAAGAAAGCTAGAACTACAAGGGTTGCTAAGAAGAAAGGCCAAACTACTTCGGAGGATGAACCTCCAGTTGTGGATGTGGAAAGCTCCGGGGGTGAGAAGACCAAAGTATACACCAGAAAATCCAGAACTCCTTCCCCAAAGGATGCCGCACAGCCAAAGGATTCCTCCCCAATATTGCCAGCCACTGAACAGGACAAACCGGTCTCGCCTCCACAGAGTATATCAGAACCGGAGAATCCGGGTGGACAGGAAATCAGCGGAGAGGCAGAATCTTTCAAAGAGGGAACATTATTCAGTGAGGCTGCCGAGCTCGATGTGGAAACAGAGGAAAGGCACACTTCTCCCTTGGTGCAATACGAGGACTCTCTGGAGAGTGAGAAAGGCCACGGATCGCCAGAGCCGGAGGAAAGCCTGCCTGCTCGGACTCCATCACCAGTGTTTCCAGAGTTGGGAATTGAGGAGGCTGTTCAGAGCGAGAAGACTCCCGAGAAGGAAGAGGATGACAAGGCCACAGCCGAGGATGAGCCTGAGGTGACAGCTGAGGAAGAGGAGAAAGTCACAGAGGACCGGGGGAAAACTGACACAAAAGAAATCCGGACGGACCCTGTAGCCCCGGACTGGTTAGAAAAGGAAATAGCAAAGAAGAAACAGGTGATAGTAGAGGATACTCCTCTTGACTGGGATGCAATGTTATCTCAGATCGGTAAGGGGAAGAAGAAGAAGGCTGCCAGGGTAATTTCCCGGGTAGAGAGGGATGAAGTGCACAACCGTGTAGTTCACATCGCCACCCCTGCTGCAGATAAAACAAGAGATGAGGTAACAGGCCAGGATTACAGTGTCCAAACCATTAACCTTGGGCCGGCCTCCCTAGAGCAAGACATTGAGGAATTCGAGGGGTCAAGTGCTGTAATTGTGGATAGATTGAAGAAGGAGACCCAGACAAAGCGAGAACTGAAAAGAGAAAATGAAAGGCTGAGGAAGAGTTTAGAAGAGGTCATGAAGCCTCTACAATCCCTCCATCCGTCCTCCTCCTCTACTCCCAAATTTCTGCCGAAGGAAACAATTTCTGGCATAGAGAAGATGAAGGCCTCCACACAAGCTGCCACCGACTGGTTGATGAGTGTTCAGGCACAAGGAGATGAAGCTATTAAGGAAATCCTGTCTGTTGGCAAGGATGCAGTCCGAGGTAAAGAGCTGATAGAAAGCATCCTTTCTCAGGATAAGAATGATGTCGACCTCCTGCTGCAGAAGACAAAGATTATTCTTGGGCATGGCAAGGAACAATTGGGCAAGGATGGAATTCTTCCCTCCGCTAGATTGGATGAACCATGGGAATGGTTCGAGGCATTGCAAATCAGGCAGGGAGGCCTGAAAAAGATACAGAAACGAAGAAAAACCATTGATGCCGACCTTACTGCAATCTATGATGGTTGCATTGCATTTTTTGAAGTGATGACAGGGAGGAATAAGATAGCTCCTAAGTACCTGAGTTTAGATCAATTGAAGGAATGGTGGCATGAGATTTATGCCCCGGATTCTGATGAGGTTGTCACTGGCCATATGCTTGATGATGCAGCTACATACTTGGCAGTGATAGATAGGTACCTGGCCAGCAAGGAGGAATGGAAGAAAACCATTGGGCGATCCAATGAAGGGATTGATTCAATTAAATGTCGGCTCAAAGTTTTTCCATCGCCACCCGTTGCTGAGCTGGAGGGAGTTTTCTCGAAGGTCCAAGGGTCACCAGCGCGGAGGAAAGACAAAGGAAGCAGCGGTTAATGTTTATCTCAAGATTTGTGCTTCCCTATTATCATAGGGCATGCATTGGACCGGACTTCCTTGGGGACTGTGCCTTGGCCGACTTGGATGATGGCATTAAATGTGTGCCTTAGTTTGTTTCCTTGGCCGACCTGTTCTGGCGGTTTTATTTATTTTGTAAAATGTTTGGCTGGGCCGACATGTTTTGAGGGGAATTTTGGTATAAGTTGGCATTTTTGCCTCATTGTAAGGGTTCAGTTCAGAAATTTGTGGTAGACATTAGCAAGACTGTAATAGAGATTAGCAGGAGCAATGGTTAGAGTATTTTAGAATTTCTTGAAGCAAATACCATATTCAGAACAGTTGAATTGTTGCAGCATTTGGTGATTAATACAATTGAAGGCATTGTGGTTATTCCTGGTGAAATCCTTTGTGTTATCTCATCTTGCATGGTTCTTTTGTTCTATCTTTTACATTGCTTGAAGATCTAGGGTTTAGTATTCAGAAATAAATTAGTTTATCTGGATAAATGGTGTATGTGATTTCATATTTGGAATGTTGGTAGCTATCTCTGGTCTATACTCCCAGTAACTATCTGATTGTAGTAGGCTGGTAAAGTCAACCTGGACCATATATTCAGATGTGCTTAAGTTCGGTTGTAGATGCAAGTCTATGATTTGAAAATCTGTATTCCTCAGAAGATTGCACTGTTCTTGTAAGATTGCCTTGTGGGTCGAACAGGAATTGGTTATTTGAGATAGGTCCATTCCAGATATTTGTCATTTGCATTGCTTGTCCTTGCAATAGTTTAGATTTTGTTACTTCCTTGCATCCCTATCTTTTGCAATTTCTTTATTATTCGGTTAGATGTAGGATTTAAGATCATCATATTGACAGATCTGATAAATTGAGAGGGTTCAATTTGCTTGTAGTAAGGTCCGATTGTGATTACCAGCAATTCCACATTTCATCTGAGTTGTTTTATGCATTGTTATGACCTAACACCCGAGAGACCTTGGGGTGATTTTCATTAATTCATTGTTGAAGATTACCTTTCAAGAGAGATAGGATATCGTATTCTGTCTGAGTTGTTGCTGTGCAGAAAACACCATCAACAGATTGGCGCTAGAAGGAGGGCCTGAATGACACACTGGATCATTTTCTTGAATGCCATCTCTCCAGAGAGATTTAGGAGAAATACCAGATCCACCACCAGAGAGGAAGATTTAGAGGAACTTCAATTTCCCAATAGGTCAAGAAGGACTAGAGGGAGAGGAGAATCATCATCGCCCGCTCCATCACCAACATCATCCACATCCTCATATAGGGGAGTATCATCATTACCTATCCCTTCACCAACATCATCCATATCTTCACATCCTGAGGTTGAAGCCATACCCGTTCCTGAAGAGGTTCCCCTTCAACAGCCTCAGCCTGTCATTAACCAACCACAACCTCCACCCCCGCTCTTACCAATGGCTTTCCTTGCCAATAATCCATCACCTTTGTCCTTCGGTGCTTATAATGTAATGCCTAAAAATCCTGAGCATTTCTGCTCGAAATTCCATGTAAATGACCCAAACAGAACTGCAGAAGAACACATAAGGATTTTCCAAACTTGCCTTAAAGACAGAGGAATTGTCCATGAGGATGTTGCTTGTAGGTTATTCCCTTATTCCCTGGGTGAAGAAGCCTTTTATTGGTACAACCATCTCCCTGCCGGCTCAATTCAGAATTGGAATGACCTTGAAAAGACCTTTTTGCAAAAGTTTCGAATACCCATCAGTGCTAATGAGTTGTACCTGCAATTTATCAAAGTCAAGAGAGAGGTTAATGAACCCATAGCCAGTTTCAATAATAGATTCCATCGTGCGTTCACCAGATTACAAGACCCATATGTCCTAGATGATGGTACTGCCCTGGGAGTATATTACGAAGCTTTGGATAGTCTAACAGCAACCTTTCTGAAATGGAGACCTAACCCTCCAGGTACCTTGACAGATGCTTATACGGAGGCTGTCAAGCTTAGCACAGACTTGAGACAGCACTTGACTGGGCCATTGCCTTCTCTGGGACCGGTTGCACATCCCAACCAGATTCAGGCAGTAAATCAGGCTCTCACCAATCATACCCCTATTCTGAATCCGGTTCCCCAGTTATCGATGGTGCCACACCCTGGTCATCCTATGAACCAGATTTCCCCTATGGCGAACTTCCCTCAACAACAAGTTAATCAGCCTGTGTACCAGTCACAGTCAAATAGCTTCCCTGCTTATCTGCAGAACTCTGAAGTGTTACATCAGTCTTTGGGATCTGCCCCAGTGCCTGTCCCACCTCTGAGTAATCCAAACCAGCCTCCCTACCAAGACCCGAATAAGGAAAGGATTGACGAAATGGCTGAACAAATAAAGAAGCTAAATCTGGAGGTAACTTACTTGAGGAACCAGAATAGCCAATTACAAGCTGCTCAAAGGGGAATGCAATCTAATCAGAACAGAGAGTTCCCACAAGGGCAGAATTTCGATAGGGGACAACGCAACGACAAAGGATTCTACAATGACAGGGGGTATAACCAGGATAGAGGTTTCAATAATGATAGGAGGAAAAATTTTGATAGAGGCCAAGGAAGTGGGTCACGATTTGACAAAAGGCCATCTTAGGGACAGAACAGAACTTGGAATACAGGGCCTAATAATGGAGGAGTTCCTACTCCATTGGATCAGCCCGCCAATCAGATTGTTAATCAATCTGCGAACCAGCCAGTTAGCTAGGATAAACCTCCCACTGGTGTGTATCTCGCAGAAGCAGCCCTGTCAGGATGGTGCAGGCTCCACAAAACGAGTCAGCATTCAGAACTGGAATGTCCCGAGTTCCAGACTGCGGCTTCCATCTTTCAGTATGAGGTAGAAAACAACGTGAGTGGGTAGGAGATTGTTCCTTCCAGCTCGTATGATTCTCCTGTGCTGGTATTGAACCATGCTCCTTTTCCCGCTAGTAACGAAAATGCACCGGAAGAACCTGATTCCCAGAAAGATGAAACAGATCAGATTTGTAATGGAGATGAAGTAGCTCAGCTGTTTAACGAAGGGGAGATGAATGACAATGGCCCCTTGGATCAGGAGGAAGCCTATGTTGAAGAAGTACAGATGTTCCAGAGACAGGGACTGAGGGATATGCCTCACAGGCGTCCACCACCTGGAGGGCCTTTCACTACCTCCATTCCTCCCAACAACTTCAGTACTCCTCCAGATCCTAATGCGAGTAACAATCCGTCTTATCCACAGGTCTCCAAGCAATACCTTTTGAAAGATAGACAAGTTCAAGCAGAACCACAGAAGGAAAGAACTATTCAAGTAAGTAAGGATAAGGTAGAGGAACCATCTAAGGAGGCCTCCACTGACATGAGTGAAGAACAGATGGCTTCGTACGTCGCAGAGGAATTCAAGAAATTAAAGGTAAACCTTTCTGCTTTTGAATTGTTGAGGTTTCCTGCAATTAGGAAAGCCGTCTTAGGTACTTATGACGCAAGTTCAAAGATATTGGATAATCCTTCTGGTGAGCATGTCAGCCATACTTTTAGTTCACAGTCTATGAACACGCAGAATCAGACATAGAATAGGACTAATCCACCTCCTGGAGATAGAGGAAAAGAAAGAGACAGAACTCAAGTGGCCCAGATGGATACTCAGCCCACTTTGTTTCAAGGGAAGACGGAGACTCCTCCGTTCCTGATCTCTGTCAGAATCTTTGGTAAGAACCTCCACAATTGTCTGTTGGATTCTGGTGCTTCCACTAATGTGATGCCCCTTGGAGTTTGTAGGGCTCTGGGAATTACACCTGCTGACTCCCAGAAGAAGGTTACTCAGTTGGACAGGACCGAAGTAAGTGTGGTAGGGGAACTGAACATGATTCATATGCAGATAGCTTCTGATCCTAGGATCCAACAGGTTATTAATATTCAGGTAGCTGACATTCCTGATGCATACGGTTTAATTTTGGGAAGGGATTTCACCAAGGCCCTGAATGGGTATGTGTCTACTGACCACTCTCATATGTGGCTTCCCTGGAAGGGAGTACCTAATCAGATAAGGATTGAGAGGGAGCCTAGAATGAAGTACATGATAACAGAATACCAAAAGACTTCGACTGAGGTTCTCATATCAGAAGCTGGAATGGGAAACTACTTGCTATCTGCCCCATATGAAGAATCAGATGTAGAAGAAGTGCTGATGTTGCATACGATGCCAGTTGATGCTGAAACAGGGTCCAGTCTTGTTGGGGTCCTCACAGAATCAGTTGGGAAAGAAGAAGAGCCTGAGGATAGACTGATCAGCTTACTGGATAGTTTCCAGGATTTCATTAAGCAATGCGTGGAGAATCAAACTCACCTAGGAAAGAAGACCAGCTTCAAGGAGTTACTCTTGCCAAATTGGTGCAGAGTTCACGATGCTTCTCACTCAGAGTTAGAGTGTTGCTTGTGTCAGACAGTAGTGAAAGAAGTACACAAAAACATGAATCCATCTCAGGCGGTTAGCGCAGATGAGCAGAATCTGCAAGCAAAGTGTGAAAGTCAGAAACCTGTTGTAGCTGAGGAAGCCTCTATCACTGATAAGCCAGAAGACAGAATGAAGAAGACCACCACTACAGAATACTGGACTCTCAAGTTTGATGGATCCAAATCCAAGCAAGGGGCTGGAGCTGGATTTGAGTTGATCAGTCCAAAAGGTAAGAGTTTCTTTGCAGCCCATAGGCTCCAATTTCATTGCACGAATAATGTGGCTGAATATGAAGCGTTAATTCATGGACTCCTTATGGCACTCAAGAAAAAGATCAAGGTCCTGCAAGTATTTGGTGACTCAGAATTAGTGATCAAACAAGTAAGAAAGCAGTATGTCTGTCACGACCGAAGGATGACCAACTATAGGCATAGGGTGTGGGACCTCATCGAGGGATTCGACGCTTTTAATATCTAATTGATCCCAAGGAAAAAGAATCAAACTGCTGATTCTCTAGCTCAAGCGGCCAGTACTTTGCAGCCCCTGTCCCTATCAGGATTGAAGAAGTTTACTGTTGAATTAACTCCTGTCCCATCAGTCCCTGACAATGTGACTAATTTTCAGGTGTTTGAGGATGATAAACATATCCTTGACTTTATCACAAACACGGATGTCTTTGCTTCACAGATCATTGACGAAACAGAACCTCAAGAAGCAGAATTGGATCTGGAAGGTGTGCTAAATTTGAAGTCCAATACTATTCCAAGGGGAATGGTACAGCTGGAGAGGATTTTTGATATGGACAAAATCAGAGACCAGGAACATGAATCTAAGAAAGAGTCTATCAGTGGGCAGTGTGACACTCACAATGTGGGCACTGAAGATGATGTGAAGAATGTTTTAATTGGTAAGGTTTGTACTCCTGAAGAAAGACAGGGAATAATCAGAGCCCTATACGACTTTCCAGACATAGTGGCCTGGGGTTATGAAGACTTGAAGACGTATGATACATCCATCATAACTCACACTATACCTCTCAAGCCAGGTGCTAAGCCTTTTAGACAGAGGCAGAGACCTATCAATGCACTGCTGGAGCCCCTCATACAGAAGGAAGTTCAGAAATTGCTGTCTGCCAGGATTATATTCCCTGTCAGGCATTCAACATGGGTGGCAAATCTAGTGCCAGTAAGAAAGAAGAATGGTGAAATCAGGCTCTGTGTGGACTTCAGAAATCTGAACAGGTCATCTGAAAAGGATAATTATCCAGTTCCCTCTTTGGATGAAGTGTTACAAGTGGTTAATGGATCGCAGATGATGTCCTTTTTGGACGGCTATTCAGGATATAATCAGGTGATGGTCCAGTATGAGGACAGACATAAGACCGCTTTTACAACCAAGTGGGGAACCTTCGCCTATAGAAGGATGCCATTTGGGCTTATTAATGCAGGAGCCACGTTCCAACGAGCTATGGATATCGCTTTCAAGGACATCATAGGAAAGTGCATTATCATTTACATGGATGATCTGACTGTTTTCTCCAAAAATAGAGGGGATCACATCTCAGACCTGCGTAAGGTGTTCCAGAAGTGCAGAGAATTCGGCATCTCTTTGAATCCCAAGAAGTGTATTTTCGGGGTTACAGAAGGAAAATTGTTAGGACATGTGATATCAGAGAAGGGAATCGCCATAGATCCGGAGAGAGTGGAAGCCATCCTAAAAATTCAGCCACCTGCCAGCAAGAAAGAGATGAAATCTTTCTTTGGTAAGATTAATTTTGTCAGAAAATTCATCACTGGGTTTGCTGAGATTGTCAAGCCACTAAATGCCATGTTAAAACAAGATGCCAAGGTCGAGTGGACCACAGAAGCGAAGGAGTCTTTTGCAGAGATTAAAAGAGCTATTACTGATGCTCCAGTGTTGGTCAGTCCAGATTATGGTAAACCGTTCTATATTTATTCTTTTGCTTCAGATCACTCATGTGCTGGAATGCTGACACAAAAGTCTGATGAGGGGAATGAGCATCCCATCGCTTTCATGAGTGCCCCATTGAAGGATGCTGAGCTGAAATATCCATGTGTGGAGAAGCAAGCCTATGCCCTTGTTCGGGCAGTAAAGAAATTCAGGCATTATATCCTCAGAAACAAGGTGTTCGCAATTGTCCCCGATTCTGCAGTTAAGTTGCTGCTGATGCAGAATGAATTAGGGGAGCGCAGAGCTAAATGGGTAACCATGCTTCAGGAGTATGACATTGAGATCCAGCCCATGAAGTTGGTAAGAGGACAGGGACTTACCCAGACCATGGCCGAGATAGGCCCTGAATTGTCTGTCTGTAGCTATGATGTTGAAGAAGTTTCCCCAGATGGCTGGTATGATGATATAGTTTATTATTTGCTGAATCAGCGGGCTCCTGGTCGTTTAAATACAGTACAGAGGCGAGCCTTGAGACTGAAAAGTGATGGTTTCATGCTGAAAGGGGCCGTCCTATACAAGAAGAATCACAAAGGCATTTACTTGAGGTGCCTTGGAAAATAGGAGGCCGAAAGGGTAATAAATGAGTTTCATGAGAAATATGGCACTGGTCATGGTTCTGCCATTGCTACTGCAAACCAGATTTTGAGGGCAGGATATTACTGGCCTACACTATTCAAGGATGTTCATCATCATGTCCGGACCTGTCACACTTGCCAGACGGCAGCAACGAGAGAAAGGTGTGCAGCACTTCCGCTCCAGTCTGTGATTGAGGTAAAACCTTTTGCTCAATGGGGTATGGATTTCATCGGCCCCATCAATCCACCATCTTCTGCTGGACACAGGTATATCCTTACCATAACTGATTACTTTACAAGGTGGACTGAAGCATTTGCTTGTAGGCAGTGTACATCAGAAGTAGTAATTGATTCCTTAGAATCTGCCATTCTCAATCGGTTTGGATGTCTTGTTGTTGTTGTGTGTGATAACGGTCCTGCCTTTGCATCTTTGAAATTCTCAAACTGGGCTTTTGATCATGACATTGTTGTTAAGTTTGCATCTAATTATTATCCCCAGGGGAATGGTCTAGCTGAATCCTCTAATAAGAACCTGTTGACTGTTATCCGAAAGCTGTTAGAGAGGAACCCAAAGGACTGGCATACCTAGCTTAGGTTTGCTCTTTGGGCAGATCGTACTCGGGTTAAGTCCTCCATTGGTACCTCTCCTTATCATTTAGTGTACGGTCTGGAACCAGTTTTCCCTATCCAGCTTAAAATCCCAACTCTGCAGTTTATCAATCAGTTTTATGATGAAGGGGATAGAAGGGAAGCAAGATTAGCTGAACTATTGCATCTTGAAGAAAAATGGGATAATGCCCTTGAAAAATTTGCCAAACATCAGGGGGTAGTCAAGCGATGGTTTGACAGGAGAGCTAAGGTCAAGGCCTTTAGGATTTCTGACCTTGTCCTGTATTGGGATAAGCCGCATGATCAGAAAGGAAGCCATGGTAAGTTTGATAGATTGTGGCTTGGTCCTTACCAGATTGCTGAAATTCTGGGAGATAATGCCTTCCGCTTGAGGACTCTCACGGGAGAGGACATACCACTGCCTGTTAATGGGCAGTATCTTAAACATTATTTCCAGTCTTGAGCTGTTCTCAGCTCTTTGCCCTGTAAATAGTTAGTTAGGTTGCTTTCTTTGTTTGTTTTGCTTGCCTTGGTTAGGGTAGGTTTCCCTTTCTGCTTTGCTGGTTTTGTTTGGTTAGAGTAGGTTTGCTTTGGTTTGTTTGTTTTGTTTTGCGTTGCTCTTGCTTTTGGTCCAATCTCCTTTTGGGATTGTGGGTGCATCTGTATGATAATGGTGGCATTGCAGGTCCGATGTTCCTGATATTTCCCTTACAAACTTTGATCATTTTTCCAGAATGTTATGGTATGGATTTGTTGCCTATGTCATTTGTCCTTGAGGTAAGGCGAAGGTTTTCTGGTCCGTCTGAACAGGAATATATTGGGGTCTCATACCTTTAATCTTTAAGCGTTCCTGAAGTTGTAAAAGGTCCTTACAAGGTCTGGATAGGTGAAAAATCTTTTTCTGCTCTAGTGCCACTGTGGTTCTCAGCCCTGAGTGTGGACTTCACTGTTCACAGGTTGAACAAGTTGAGTAAAAAAAGGAAATATCAAAAGAAAAGAAAAAGAAACAAAATATACTGAAAATCCTGAGGTTTGAATTCAACTCATCAGGGGGATCTGAATATCTCTACCGGGGCTATAGACGCCTGGCTGGCAGTAGAGCTATGTTCAGGAGGATCACAGCGATAACCTCGTCGGGGCTATGGACGCCTGACTGGCAGCGAGGCTCTATCCAGGTTACTTTTAGGGTCAGAATCTTTACGTAGCCTGTTCATACCAAGTCTGGTTCCTTTGCAGCAGAGGGTGGGTAATATATGCATGTGCACACACTTAGACCCTGGTATAGGAATGTCTGCACGGCTGGGAGTTTCTTTGCTTTAACTCAGGGTGGTGGCTAGGTACTTGAGTTGAAACCAGAGTTCTGGGTTCTTGATTCCAGTTTGTCATTGAAATGCTCAGGAGCATTTCCCCAGCAGAGTCGCCATTTGTTGTGCAGTCTTTGCACACATGCCCCACCGGGAGTGGGGGCCCTCTTTTTTGGGTGTCTTTGACCTTTGATTTTATTGGATTTATCATTTTAGGGTCTTGATATGTTGGTCTTGCTGGTTTTGCCCTTGCTTTGATGCCAGAATTGATTGAAATTGAGTTTTGGGTCAAATCCAGGTTTTCATCTAGATCCGGGATTTTCCGCCTCTGGCGGATTTTTCTGGCCCTGGCTCCTTGTCCGTCTCTGGCAGGATTCTCCGATTCCGGGTTTTTGCCTGACTTCGGGATTTTTCGGTCCTATCGGATTTTCCCGGATTTTGTCAAAGTCCCGATCCTCCTGATTTTCCCGGTTTCTGCATTTCCGCGGGATCCGTGACTCCGCGCATTCTGGGATTCTCCGAACTTCCGCTTGGGGCTCGGGTTTCTGGATTTGTCAGAAGGGTCTTATCGCGCATTAATGGCTGAGGTACCTTGGTTCAGACGGGTATAAGGGCGAATTTAGGGCACTTTTTTGATTCATTCCAACTTCGATTGCTCCCTGGATTTGCTCTGGCGATTTAAAACTTTCATTTGAACTTTGAGGATTGGTCTTGGTCTGTTTGCGCGAGGATTGCTTGAGCGTGCTGCCGACATCTCTTTGCTTGAACGTATTTTCCGCTCGATTTCCTGAGCTCGATTTCTGCCCGTTTGATCCATGGTATGTATTCGTTGCCCTTCCGTTTGCTTGCATGGTGATTTGAGGTTTTCTTGTACTGGGCATTGTTGAATTTGGGGTCGGCCCTTGTCTTGGTTTTGGGTTTCGTATTTATTCAGTCGGGTTGATCCATTTTTTTTATTGAAGCCCATCTCTCATGCCCTATGAGTTCCGTTTGTCCGTTTGATTGCATATTTACACATTAGACGGAATTATGGGTCATATTGCTTGTTTGTTTTGGGCGCGGGATGTGTTACCATGCGAATTTAGGGTTTCCTTGGTGTTTCGGTTAGCGCGATGATTTGATCTTGTGTTTGAATGACTTTCACCCCGTTTCGTGTTGGCTTCCCCGTCCCGTGAGGATTAGAAGGCTTCTGGGTAAATCTTGAACCGATATTTTTTTTAACCCTCAAAGCTTGCTCTGGTTTTAATGGCGGATATGTGGTTATTCGATTTAGGGCATCGTCGTTTTAGCGCGAGGATCCTTCCTTTGAGCGCTTTTGAGAGTTGGAATCCTTTGCATATTCGAGTCCGGTGATTATCGTCGATTTTGAATCATTTGAGCTCAGGTATTGAAATCTTGTGGTCGCTCTAGTTTTGGTGCACGATTTGCCATTTTTCGGGTTTCCGAGGCTGTCGTGAAATTTCCTGGCTCCCGGATTTTCCCGGTTTCCTTTTATTCCGCGGACAGGGTTAATTTCTGGTACATTTTATGCTGTCCGCGAAAGTCCGTCCCATCCGGATTTTTCCGGATTTCCTGTCTGATGGCGTTCTTTTGTATATTTCGATGATAGGATTGATGGAATGATTGTTTATGCTTATTTCTTGTTGCCAATGAGTAAATTTAATGATTATCCTTTGATTTTCTGAGCGGATCAATGATTTATGTGACTAATAGTGCTTTGGCAGCAGGAATCCGTCTGAGTCGGATTTCTCCGAAATTCTGCCCCGACGGTATTTTCCCGGTTTACATGATTTCCCAGATTATTTGATTTCTCTGGATCTCGAAAGATTGGCAATTAGCAATGAATTTCAGTGGATTTTTATGATGTGTGCTAACCTTTTGGATTGACATGAACTCAATAATTGCATTCTAATGACAATTTTGGATGTGCAGGCTGAATCAAGCAAAGCTACTGCTGGGAAGTCCAAAGGTGGTGCTGGGGCATCTTCAGTTTCCGAGACAGAAAGGTTAAGATTAGACATGAAAAGTCAGGTTCCAGAGAGTAAGATATCCTCCGTGTGGGCAGATGTGTCCGATACCAATGTTGGCGCATGGCGGTATGAAGAGTTTAAGCAGAGAACAGCTGAGAAAGACCAGTCGGCATTGAGGCAGGGGATGATGAACTCAGGGTTGGTACATGTGGCAGGGTTCCCTCCAGCAGTCCAGTGCTACGAGCTGATTTTGGAGTGTGCTAGACAGTACGCTTTTGACACACAGATGGTAGTTAGCACTGAGGGACGAGTGTTGGAAAACTTCAGTCCAACCTCCATTGCCCGGGCCTTCAGCATGCCGGATCTCCCCTCGGTCTGTGCCTTAAACATTGACACTGCTCGCACATATTATGAGAATGAGCCAGTTAAGGCTCAACAGCTTATCAACTCATGGCTTGAGAAGCCCAAGTCTCACCACTCCAAATTGCCCAAACAGTTGCACAGGGTGAAGTTCAGGCCGGATATCTATGACACCATCACACTGTTGAGCAGGGTGGCCAGACTTAAAACTGCCGGGGTATTGGAAAATTGGATGGTCCATGTGATCACCAAGATAGGCCAAGGAACGAATTATCACTGGGCCAGTCTAATCAGTGCAGAAATAGATAAGCAACTGAGGAATGTTTTGGAGGGAAAGAAGTTTACCATGTCCTCTTACATCGTGTATATACTAGCCATCTCCTACCCCTACAAGGGACTGACTTAGGCGGGAACCATTGGACAGGATATTATCTACGAAGTCTATCCGGAATTGCACCTCGGACACGAAGATTATAGGAGGGCCAATGATGCCTTCACCATGCACATTACCCAGACCCTTCAGAATGCGGAGCACATCAGATTGTCCGATGGGGCCAAAGGATTGATTAAGAATTACGGGGCATGGTTCATTCAGTTCCCCACCTTCACTTATCTCCGGATCGATGGATGCCCCGTTGCTCCCTACAGATTGCCCAGGTATCCCACTGACCACATTGTGCTGCTAGAGGTCGTGAGACAAATTTGTGAGTTTGATGCAGTGGTCAAGAGGGAGAAACATAAAACGGGTTTTGGAGGTGACTTTCCCCTTGGGATTGGCGTGGGGGAGATGTGCCCTTCCATCCAATCAGCCCACATTGCAGGTGAGGAATTGGCCGCCTATGGATTCTCTTTCCATTCAAAGAGAATGAATTTTGACATCACCGGGGAGGCACAGAAAAGGGCTACCCGGGAATATAGGCACAAAGAGGATATGGAAGATTACTGGGTCAACATCAAGGATGACCTTGATACGAGGAAGAAGAGGTATTCCCGGCTGCCTGTAGAGGTCATTAGACAGTACAATGTGAAGCTGATTCCGGACCAGCTAGAAGATGATGGAAAACTGGTCCAGGACCACGTTTATGAGCCCATCAAGGACAGGTCAGTTGCAGATATTGATTGGAATGAGCCTGAGGTGACAGAGTTGGAAGATTTGATGGCTCTCGTGCTAAGATTTACTTTGTCTTGGATAAAGCATGAAGTCTGGGTGTTAGAGAGTGCCAAGGTACCTTGTACCTTCGATTTGATGGGGAATCTCAACCCCATGTCCACTTCTGAAGAATCCGGGGAAGAGGACCCCAAAGGGAAAACAACCAAAGCCTCCCCCTTCAAAATTAAAGCCAGAGGTCCTAAAGGGACAGAACCGGCAACAAAAAGGAAACCAATTGGTAAACGCAGGTGGAAGACTTTGACCATCAGCAAGTCCTCGGACGAGGAGGAAGCAGAAAAGGCTGAAGAGGAGGATGATCCTCCACCACCCAAGAAAGCTAGAACTACAAGGGTTGCTAAGAAGAAAGGCCAAACTACTTCAGAGGATGAACCTCCAGTTGTGGATGTGGAAAGCTCCGGGGGCGAGAAGACCAATGTATACACCAGAAAATCTAGAACTCCTTCCCCAAAGGATGCCGTACAGCCAAAGGATTCCTCCCCAGTATTGCCAGCCACTGAACAGGACAAACCTGTCTCGCCTCCACAAAGTATATCAGAACCGGAGAATCCGGGTGGACAGGAAATCAGCGGAGAGGCAGAATCTTTCAAGGAGGGAACATTATTCAGTGAGGCTGCCGAGCTCGATGTGGAAACAGAGGAAAGGCACACTTCTCCTTGGTGCATCTGAGGACTCGTCAGTGAAACCCCGCTAGTCGCCGGAAGTCGGAGAAAAGCACTGCTTTCCGGACTCCATCACAGTGTTTGAAGTTAGAGGTGAGGCTGTTGAAGGCGAGAACTCCAGAAGGAGAAAGAGGATGACAAAGGCCACGGCGAGGATGAGCGAGTGGCGAGGAAAGGGGAAAGAATCCTGAGAGGACGAGAGAAAAGCACGACACAAAAAGAAATCGGACGGACCACAGCGATTTGGTTAGAAAAGAAATAACAAAAGAAAGCAGTGATAGTAAGAGGATACTCCTTCTTGGTAGGATGCAATGTTATCTCCGGATCAGGGGAAGAAGGCTGCGAATTAATTTCACGGGTAGAGGATGAAGTGCACAACCGTGTAGTTCACATCGCCACCCCTACTGCAGATAAAACAAGGGATGAGGTAACAGGCCAGGATTACAGTGTCCAAACCATTAACCTTGGGCCGGCCTCCCTAGAGCAAGACATCGAGGAATTCAAGGGGTCAAGTGCTGTAATTATGGATAGATTGAAGAAGGAGACCCAGACAAAGCGAGAACTGAAAAGAGAAAATGAAAGGCTGAGGAAGAGTTTAGAAGAGGTCATGAAGCCTCTACAATCCCTCCATCCGTCCTCCTCCTCTACTCCCGGATTTCTGCCGAAGGAAACAATTTCTGGCATAGAGAAGATGAAGGCCTCCACACAAGCTGCCACCGACTGGTTGATGAGTGTTCAGGCACAAGGAGATGAAGCTATTAAGGAAATCCTGTCTGTTGGCAAGGATGCAGTCCGAGGTAAAGAGCTGATAGAAAGCATCCTTTCTCAGGATAAGAATGATGTCGACCTCCTGCTGCAGAAGACAAAGATTATTCTTGGGCATGGCAAGGAACAATTGGGCAAGGATGGAATTCTTCCCTCCGCTAGATTGGATGAACCATGGGAATGGTTCGAGGCATTACAAATCAGGCAGGGAGGCCTGAAAAAGATACAGAAACGAAGAAAAACCATTGATGCCGACCTTACTGCAATCTATGATGGTTGCATTGCATTTTTTGAAGTGATGACAGGGAGGAATAAGATAGCTCCTAAGTACCTGAGTTTAGATCAATTGAAGGAATGGTGGCATGAGATTTATGCCCCGGATTCTGATGAGGTTGTCACTGGCCATATGCTTGATGATGCAGCTACATACTTGGCAGTGATAGATAGGTACCTGGCCAGCAAGGAGGAATGGAAGAAAACCATTGGGCGATCCAATGAAGGAATTGATTCAATTAAATGTCGGCTCAAAGTTTTGCCATCGCCACCCGTTGCTGAGCTGGAGGGAGTTTTCTCGAAGGTCCAAGGGTCACCAGCGCGGAGGAAAGACAAAGGAAGCAGCGGTTAATGTTTATCTCAAGATTTGTGCTTCCCTATTATCATAGGGCATGCATTGGACCGGACTTCCTTGGGGACTGTGCCTTGGCTGACTTGGATGATGGCATTAAATGTGTGCCTTAGTTTGTTTCCTTGGCCGACCTGTTCTGGCGGTTTTATTTATTTTGTAAAATGTTTGGCTGGGCCGACATGTTTTGAGGGGAATTTTGGTATAAGTTGGCATTTTTGCCTCATTGTAAGGGTTCAGTTCAGAAATTTGTGGTAGACATTAGCAAGACTGTAATAGAGATTAGCAGGAGCAATAGTTAGAGTATTTTAGAATTTCTTGAAGCAAATACCATATTCAGAACAGTTGAATTGTTGCAGCATTTGGTGATTAATACAATTGAAGGCATTGTGGTTATTCCTGGTGAAATCCTTTGTGTTATCTCATCTTGCATGGTTCTTTTGTTCTATCTATTACATTGCTTGAAGATCTAGGGTTTAGTATTCAGAAATAAATTAGTTTATCTGGATAAATGGTGTATGTGATTTCATATTTGGAATGTTGGTAGCTATCTCTGGTCTATACTCCCAGTAACTATCTAATTGTAGTAGGCTGGTAAAGTCAACCTGGACCATATATTCAGATGTGCTTAAGTTCGGTTGTAGATGCAAGTCTATGATTTGAAAATCTGTATTCCTCAGAAGATTGCACTGTTCTTGTAAGATTGCCTTGTGGGTCGAACAGGAATTGGTTATTTGAGATAGGTCCATTCCAGATATTTGTCATTTGCATTGCTTGTCCTTGCAATAGTTTAGATTTTGTTACTTCCTTGCATCCCTATCTTTTGCAATTTCTTTATTATTCGGTTAGATGTAGGATTTAAGATCATCATATTGACAGATCTGATAAATTGAGAGGGTTCAGTTTGCTTGTAGTAAGGTCCGATTGTGATTACCAGCAATTCCACATTTCATCTAAGTTGTTTTATGCATTGTTATGACCTAACACCCGAGAGACCTTGGGGTGATTTTCATTAATTCATTGTTGAAGATTACCTTTCAAGAGAGATAGGATATCGTATTCTGTCTGAGTTGTTGCTGTGCATAAAACACCATCAACAGATTGGCGCTAGAAGGAGGGCCTGAATGAACACACTGGATCATTTTTTGAATGCCATCTCTCCAGAGAGATTTAGGAGAAATACCAGATCCACCACCAGAGAGGAAGATTTAGAGGAACTTCAATTTCCCAATAGGTCAAGAAGGACTAGAGGGAGAGGAGAATCATCATCGCCCGCTCCATCACCAACATCATCCACATCCTCATATAGGGGAGTATCATCATTACCTATCCCTTCACCAACATCATCCATATCTTCACATCCTGAGGTTGAAGCCATACCCATTCCTGAAGAGGTTCCCCTTCAACAGCCTCAGCCTGTCATTAACCAACCACAACCTCCACCCCCGCTCTTACCAATGGCTTTCCTTGCCAATAATCCATCACCTTTGTCCTTCGGTGCTTATAATGTAATGCCTAAAAATCCTGAGCATTTCTGCTCGAAATTCCATGTGAATGACCCGAACAGAACTGCAGAAAAACACATAAGGATTTTCCAAACTTGCCTTAAAGACAGAGGAATTGTCCATGAAGATGTTGCTTGTAGGTTGTTCCCTTATTCCCTGGGTGAAGAAGCCTTTTATTGGTATAATCATCTCCCTGCCGGCTCAATTCAGAACTGGAATGACCTAGAAAAGACCTTTTTGCAAAAGTTTCGAATACCCATCAGTGCTAATGAGCTGTACCTGCAATTTATCAAAGTCAAGAGAGAGGTTAATGAACCCATAGCCAGTTTCAATAATAGATTCCATCGTGCATTCACCAGATTACAAGACCCATATGTCTTGGATGATGGTACTGCCCTGGGAGTATATTATGAAGCTTTGGATAGTCTAACAACAACTTTTCTGAAATGGAGACCTAACCCTCCAGGTACCTTGACGGATGCTTATACGGAGGCTGTCAAGCTTAGCACAGACTTGAGACAGCACTTGACTGGGCCATTGCCTTCTCTGGGACCAATTGCACATCCTAACCAAATTCAGGCAGTAAATCAGGCTCTCACCAATCATACCCCTATTCTGAATCCGGTTCCCCAGTTATCGATGGTGCCACACCCTGGTCATCCTATGAACCAGATTTCCCCTATGGCGAACTTCCCTCAACAACAAGTTAATCAACCCGTGTACCAGTCACAGTCAAATAGCTTCCCTGCTTATCTGCAGAACTCTGAAGTGTTACATCAGTCTTTGGGATCTGCCCCAGTGCCTGTCCCACTTCTGAGTAATCCAAACCAGCCTCCCCACCAAGACCTGAATAAGGAAAGGATTGACGAAATGGCTGAACAAATAAAGAAGCTAAATCTGGAGGTGACTTACTTGAGGAACCAGAATAGCCAATTACAAGCTGCTCAAAGGGGAATGCAATCTAATCAGAACAGAGAGTTCCCACAAGGGCAGAATTTCGACAGGGGACAACGCAACGACAGAGGATTCTACAATGATAGGGGGTATAACCAGGATAGAGGTTTCAATAATGATAGGAGGCAAAACTTTGATGGAGGCCAAGGAAGTGGGTCAGGATTTGACAAAAGGCCATCACAGGGACAAAACAGAACTTGGAATACAGGGCCTAATAATGGAGGAGTTCCTACTCCATTGGATCAGCCCGCCAATCAGATTGTTAATCAATCTGCGAACCATCCAGTCAGCCAGGATAAACCTTCCACTAGTGTGTATCTCACAGAAGCAGCCCTGTCAGGATGGTGCAGGCTCCACAAAACGAGTCAGCATTCAGAACTGGAATGTCCCGAGTTCCAGACTGCGGCTTCCATCTTTCAGTATGAGGTAGAAAACAACGTGAGTGGGCAGGAGATTGTTCCTTCCAGCTCATATGATTCTCCTATGCTGGTATTGAACCATGCTCCTTTTCCCGCCAGTAACGAAAATGCACCAGAAGAACCTAGTTTCCAGAAAGATGAAACAGATCAGATTTGTAATGGAGATGAAGTAGCTCAGCTGTTTAACGAAGGGGAGATGAATGACAATGGCCCCTTGGATCAGGAGGAAGCCTATGTTGAAGAAGTACAGATGTTCCAGAGACAGGGACTGAGGGATATGCCTCACAGGCGTCCACCACCTGGAGGGCCTTTCACTACCTCCATTCCTCCCAACAACTTCAGTACTCCTCCAGATCCTAATGCGAGTAACAATCCGTCTTATCCACAGGTCTCCAAGCAATACCTTTTGAAAGATAGACAAGTTCAAGCAGAACCACAGAAGGAAAGAACTATTCAAGTAAGTAAGGATAAGGTAGAGGAACCATCTAAGGAGGCCTCCACTGACATGAGTGAAGAACAGATGGCTTCGTACGTCGCAGAGGAATTCAAGAAATTAAAGGTAAACCTTTCTGCTTTTGAATTGTTGAGGTTTCCTGCAATTAGGAAAGTCGTCTTAGGTACTTATGACGCAAGTTCAAAGATATTGGATAAGCCTTCTGGTGAGCATGTCAGCCATACTTTTAGTTCGCAGTCTATGAACATGCAAAATCAGACACAGAATAGGACTAATCCACCTCCTGGAGATAGAGGAAAAGAAAGGGACAGAACTCAAGTGGCCCAGATGGATACTCAGCCCACTTTGTTTCAAGGGAAGACAGAGACTCCTCCGTTCCTGATCTCTGTCAGAATCTTTGGTAAGAACCTCCACAATTGTCTGTTGGATTCTAGTGCTTCCACTAATGTGATGCCCCTTGGAGTTTGTAGGGCTCTGGGAATTACACCTGCTGACTCCCAGAAGAAGGTTACTCAGTTGGACAGGACTGAAGTAAGTGTGGTAGGGGAACTGAACATGATTCATATGCAGATAGCTTCTGATCCTAGGATCCAACAGGTTATTAATATTCAGGTAGCTGACATTCCTGATGCATACGGTTTAATTTTGGGAAGGGATTTTACCAAGGCCCTGAATGGGTATGTGTCTACTGACCACTCTCATATGTGGCTTCCCTGGAAGGGAGTACCCAATCAGATAAGGATTGAGAGGGAGCCTAGAATGAAGTACATGATAACAGAATACCAAAAGACTTCGACTGAGGTTCTCATATCAGAAGCTGGAATGGGAAACTACTTGCTATCCGCCCCATATGAAGAATCAGATGTAGAAGAAGTACTGATGTTGCATACGATGCCAGTTGATGCTGAAACAGGGTCCAGTCTTGTTGAGGTCCTGACATAATTAGTTGGGAAAGAAGAACCTGAAGATAGACAGATCAGCTTACTGGATAGTTTCCAGGATTTCATTAAGCAATGCGTGGAGAATCAAACTCACCTAGGAAAGAAGACCAGCTTCAAGGAGTTACTCTTGCCAAATTGGTGCAGAGTTCACGATGCTTCTCACTCAGAGTTGGAGTGTTGCTTGTGTCAGGCAGCAGTGAAAGAAGTACACAAAAACATGAATCCATCTCAGGCGGTTAGCGCAGATGAGCAGAATCTACAAGCAAAGTGTGAAAGTTAGAAACCTGTTGTAGCTGAGGAAGCCTCTATCACTGATAAGCCAGAAGACAGAATGAAGAAGACCACCACTACAGAATACTGGACTCTCAAGTTTGATGGATCCAAATCCAAGCAAGGGGCTGGAGCTGGATTTGAGTTGATCAGTCCAAAAGGTAAGAGTTTCTTTGCAGCTCACAGGCTCCAATTTCATTGCACGAATAATATGGCTGAATATGAAGCGTTAATTCATGGACTCCTTATGGCACTCAAGAAAAAGATCAAGGTCCTGTAAGTATTCGGTGACTCAGAATTAGTGATCAAACAAGTAAGAAAGTAGTATGCCTGTCATGACAGGAGGATGACCAACTATAGGCATAGGGTGTGGGACCTCATCGAGGGATTCGACGCTTTTAATATCCAATTGATCCCAAGGAAAAAGAATCAAACTGTTGATTCTCTAGCTCAAGCGGCCAGTACTTTGCAGCCCCTGTCCCTATCAGGATTGAAGAAGTTTACCGTTGAATTAACTCCTGTCCCATCAGTCCCTGACAACGTGACTAATTTTTAGGTGTTTGAGGATGATAAACATATCCTTGACTTTATCACGAACACGGATGTTTTTGCTTCACAGATCATTGATGAAATAGAACCTCAAGAAGCAGAACTGGACCTGGAAGGTGTGCTGAACTTGAAGTCCAATACTATTCCAAGGGGAATGGTACAGCTAGAGAGGATTTTTGATATGGACAAAATCAGAGACCAGGAACAGGAATCTAAGAAAGAGTCTATCAGTGGGCAGTGTAACACTCACAATGTGGGCACTGAAGATGATGTGAAGAATGTTTTCATTGGTAAGGTTTGTACTCCTGAAGAAAGATAGGGAATAATCAGAGCCCTATACGACTTTCCAGACATAGTGGCCTGGGGTTATGAAGACTTGAAGACTTATGATACATCCATCATAACTCACACTATACCTCTCAAGCCAAGTGCTAAGCCTTTTAGACAGAGGCAAAGACCTATCAATGCACTGCTAGAACCCCTCATACAGAAGGAAGTTCAGAAATTGCTGTCTGCCAGGATTATATTCCCTGTCAGGCATTCAACATGGGTGGCAAATCTAGTGCCAGTAAGAAAGAAGAATGGTGAAATAAGGCTCTGTGTGGACTTCAGAAATCTGAACAGGTCATCTTAAAAGGATAATTATCCAGTTCCCTCTTTGGATGAAGTGTTACAAGTGGTTAATGGATCGCAGATGATGTCCTTTTTGGATGGCTATTCAGGATACAATCAAGTGATGGTCCAGTATGAGGACAGACATAAGACCGCTTTTACAACCAAGTGGGGAACCTTCGCCTACAGAAGGATGCCATTTGGGCTTATTAATGCAGGAGCCACGTTCCAAAGAGCTATGGATATCACTTTCAAGGACATCATAGGAAAGTGCATTATCATTTACATGGATGATCTAACTGTTTTCTCCAAAAACAGAGGGGATCACATCTCAGACCTGCGTAAGGTGTTCCAGAAGTGCAGAGAATTCGGCATCTCTTTGAATCCCAAGAAGTATATTTTCGGGGTTACAAAAGGAAAATTGTTAGGACATGTGATATCAGAGAAGGGAATCGCCATAGACTCGGAGAGAGTGGAAGCCATCCTAAAAATTCAGCCACCTGCCAGCAAGAAAGAGATGAAATCTTTCTTTGGTAAGATTAATTTTGTCAGAAAATTCATCACTGGGTTTGCTGAGATTGTCAAGCCACTAAATGCCATGTTAAAACAAGATGCCAAGGTCGAGTGGACCACAGAAGCGAAGGAGTCTTTTGTAGAGATTAAAAGAGCTATTGTTGATGCTCCAGTGTTGGTCAGTCCAGATTATGGTAAACTGTTCTATATTTATTCTTTTGCTTCAGATCACTCATGTGCTGGAATGTTGACACAAAAGTCTGATGAGGGGAATGAGCATCCCATCGCTTTCATGAGCATGCCATTGAAGGATGCTGAGCTAAAATACCCATGTGTAGAGAAGCAAGCCTATGCCCTTGTTCGGGCAGTAAAGAAATTCAGGCATTATATCCTCAGAAACAAGGTGTTCACAATTGTCCCCGATTCTGCAGTTAACTTGCTGCTGATGCAGAATGAATTAGGGGAGCGCAGAGCTAATGGGTAACCATGCTTCAGGAGTATGACATTGAGATCCAGCCCATGAAGTTGGTAAGAGGATAGGGACTTACCCAGACCATGGCCGAGATAGGCCCTAAATTGTCTGTCTGTAGCTATGATGTTGAAGAAGTTTCCCCAGATGGTTGGTATGATGATATAGTTTATTATTTGCTGAATCAGCGGGCTCCTGGTCATTTAAATGCAGTACAGAGGCGAGCCTTGAGACTGAAAAGTGATGGTTTCATGCTGAAAGGGGTCGTCCTATACAAGAAGAATCACGAAGGCATTTACTTGAGGTGCCTTGGAAAATAGGAAGCTGAAAGAGTAATAAATGAGTTTCATGAGAAATATGGCACTGGTCATGGTTCTGCCATCGCTACTGCAAACTAGATTTTGAGGGCAGGATACTACTGGCCTACACTATTCAAGGATGTTCATCATCATGTCCGGACCTGTCACACTTGCCAGATGGCAGCAACGAGAGAAAGGTGTGCAGCACTTCCGCTCCAGTCTGTGATTGGGGTAAAACCTTTTGCTCAATGGGGTATGGATTTCATCGGCCCCATCAATCCACCATCTTCTGCTGGACACAGGTATATCCTTACCATAACTGATTACTTTACAAGGTGGACTGAAGCATTTGCTTGTAGGCAGTGTACATCAGAAGTAGTAATTGATTCCTTAGAATCTACCATTCTCAATCGGTTTGGATGTCCTGTTGCTGTTGTGTGTGATAACGGTCCTGCCTTTGCATCTTTGAAATTCTCAAACTGGGCTTTTGATCATGACATTGTTGTTAAGTTTGCATCTAATTATTATCCCCAGGGGAATGGTCTAGCTGAATCCTCTAATAAGAACCTGTTGACTGTTATCCGAAAGCTGTTAGAGAGGAACCCAAAGGACTGGCATACCCAGCTTAGGTTTGCTCTTTGGGCAGATCGTACTCGGGTTAAGTCCTCCATTGGTACCTCTCCTTATCATTTAGTGTACGGTCTGGAACCAGTTTTCCCTATCCAGCTTAAAATCCCAACTCTGCAGTTTATCAATCAGTTTTATGATGAAGGGGATAGAAGGGAAGCAAGATTAGCTGAACTATTGCATCTTGAAGAAAAACGGGATAATGCCCTTGAAAAATTTGCCAAACATCAGGGGGTAGTCAAGTGATGGTTTGACAGGAGAGCTAAGGTCAAGGCCTTTAGGATTTCTGACCTTGTCCTGTATTGGGATAAGCCGCATGATCAGAAAGGAAGCCATGGTAAGTTTGATAGATTGTGGCTTGGTCCTTACCAGATTGCTGAAATTCTGGGAGATAATGCCTTCTGCTTGAGGACTCTCATGGGAGAGGACATACCACTGCCTGTTAATGGGCAGTATCTTAAACATTATTTCCAGTCTTGAGCTGTTCTCAGCTCTTTGCCCTGTAAATAGTTAGTTAGGTTGCTTTCTTTGTTTGTTTTTCTTGCCTTGGTTAGGGTAGGTTTCCCTTTCTGCTTTGCTGGTTTTGTTTGGTTAGAGTAGGTTTGCTTTGGTTTGTTTGTTTTGTTTTGCGTTGCTCTTGCTTTTGGTCCAATCTCCTTTTGGGATTGTGGGTGCATCTGTATGATAATGGTGGCATTGCAGGTCCGATGTTCCTGATATTTCCCTTACAAACTTTGATCATTTTTCCAGAATGTTATGGTATGGATTATGTTGCCTATGTCATTTGTCCTTGAGGTAAGGCGAAGGTTTTCTGGTCCGTCTGAACAGGAATATATTGGGGTCTCATACCTTTAATCTTTAAGCGTTCCTGAAGTTGTAAAAGGTCCTTACAAGGTCTGGATAGGTGAAAAATCTTTTTCTACTCTAGTGCCACTGTGGTTCTCAGCCCTGAGTGTGGACTTCACTGTTCACAGGTTGAACAAGTTGAGTAAAAAAAGGAAATATCAAAAGAAAAGAAAAAGAAACAAAATATACTAAAAATCCAGAGGTTTGAATTCAACTCATCAGGGGGATCTGAATATCTCTACCGGGGCTATAGACGCCTGGCTGGCAGTAGAGCTATGTTCAGGAGGATCACAACGATAACCTCGTCGGGGCTATGGACGCCTGACTAGCAGCGAGACTCTATCCATGTTACTTTTAGGGTCAGAATCTTTACGTAGCCTGTTCATACCAAGTATGGTTCCTTTGCAGCAGAGGGTGGGTAATATATGCATGTGCACACACTTAGACCCTGGTATAGGAATGTCTGCACGGCTGGGAGTTTCTTTGCTTTAACTTAGGGTGGTGGCTAGGTACTTGAGTTGAAACCAGAGTTCTGGGTTCTTGATTCCAGTTTGTCATCGAAATGCTCAGGAGCATTTCCCCAGCAGAGTCGCCATTTGTTGTGCAGTCTTTGCACACACGCCCCACTTGGAGTGGGGACCCCCTTTTTTTGGTGTCTTTGACCTTTGATTTTATTGGATTTATCATTTTAGGGTCTTGATATGTTGGTCTTGCTGGTTTTTCCCTTGCTTTGAGGCCGGAATTGATTGAAATTGAGTTTTGGGCCAAATCCGGGTTTTCATCTAGATCCGGGATTTTCCGCCTCTGGCTGATTTTTCCGGCCCTGGCTCCTTGTCCGTCTCTGGCAGGATTCTCCGATTCCAGGTTTTTGCCTGACTTCGGGATTTTCTGGTCCTATCGGATTTTCCCGGATTCCGTCAAAGTCCCGATCCTCCTGATTTTCCCGGTTTCTGCATTTCTGCGGGATCCGTGACTCCGCGCATTCTGGGATTCTCCGAACTTCCGCTTGGGGCTCGGGTTTCCGGATTTGTCAGAAGGGTCTTATCGCGCTTTAATGGCTGAGGTACCTTGGTTCAGACGGGTATAAGGGCAAATTTAGGGCACTTTTTTGATTCATTCCAACTTCGATTGCTCCCTGGATTTGCTCTGGCGATTTAAAACTTTCATTTGAACTTTGAGGATTGGTCTTGGTCTGTTTGCGCGAGGATTGCTTGAGCGTGCTGCCGACATCTCTTCGCTTGAACGTGTTTGCCGCTCAATTTTCTGAGCTCGATTTCTGCCCGTTTGATCCATGGTATGTATTCGTTGCCCTTCCGTTTGCTTGCATGGTGATTTGAGGTTTTCTTGTACTGGGCATTGTTGAATTTGGGGTCGGCCCTTGTCTTGGTTTTGGGTTTCGTATTTATTCAGTCGGGTTGATCCATTTTTTTTATTGAGGCCCATCTCTCGTGCCCTATGAGTTCCGTTTGACCGTTTGATTGCATATTTACACGTTAGACGAAATTCTTGGTCATATTGCTTGTTTGTTTTGGGCGCGGGATGTGTTACCATGCGAATTTAGGGTTTCCTTGGTGTTTCGGTTAGCGCAATGATTTGATCTTGTGTTTGAATGACTTTCGCCCCGTTTCGTGTTGGCTTCCCCGTCCCGTGAGGATTAGAGGGCTTCTGGGTAAATCTTGAACCGATATTTTTTAACCCTGAAAGCTTGCTCTGGTTTTAATGGCAGATATGTGGTTATTCGGTTTAGGGCATCGTCGTTTTAGCGCGAGGATCCTTCCTTTGAGCGCTTTTGAGAGTTGGAATCCTTTGCATATTCGAGTCCGGTGATTATCGTCGATTTTGAATCATTTGAGCTCAGGTATTGAAATCTTGTGGTCGCTCTAGTTTTGGTGCACGATTTGCCATTTTTCGGGTTTCCGAGGCTGTCGTGAAATTTCCTGGCTCCCGGATTTTCCCGGTTTCCTTTTATTCCGCGGACAGGGTTAATTTCTGGTACATTTTATGCTGTCCGCGAAAGTCCGTCCCATCCGGATTTTTCCGGATTTCCTGTCTGATGGCGTTCTTTTGTATATTTCGATGATAGGATTGATGGAATGATTGTTTATGCTTATTTCTTGTTGCCAATGAGTAAATTTAATGATTATCCTTTGATTTTCCGAGCGGATCAATGATTTAAGTGACTAATAGTGCTTTGGCAGCAGGAATCCGTCTGGGTCGGATTTTTCCAAAATTCCGCCCCAACGGTATTTTCCCGGTTTACGTGATTTCTCGGATTATTTGATTTCTCTGGATCTCGAAAGATTGGCAATTAGCAATGAATTTCAGTGGATTTTTATGATGTGTGCTAACCTTTTGGATTGACATGAACTCAATAATTGCATTCTAATGACAATTTTGGATGTGCAGGCTGAATCAAGGAAAGCTACTGCTGGGAAGTCTAAAGGTGGTGCTGGGGCATCTTCAGTTTCCGAGACAGAAAGGTTAAGATTAGACATGAAAAGTCAGGTTCCAGAGAGTAAGATATCCTCCGTGTGGGCGGATGTGTCCGATACCAATGTTGGCGCATGGCAGTATGAAGAGTTTAAGCAGAGAACAGCTGAGAAAGACCAGTCGGCATTGAGGCAGGGGATGATGAACTCAGGGTTGGTACATGTGGCAGGGTTCCCTCCAGCAGTTCAGTGCTACGAGCTGATTTTGGAGTGTGCTAGACAGTACGCTTTTGACACACAGATGGTAGTTAGCACTGAGGGACGAGTGTTGGCAAACTTCAGTCCAGCCTCCATTGCCCGGGCCTTCAGCATGCCGGATCTCCCCTCGGTCTGTGCCTTAAACATTGACACTGCTCGCACATATTATGAGAATGAGCCAGTTAAAGCTCAACAGCTTATCAACTCATGGCTTGAGAAGCCCAAGTCTCACCACTCCAAATTGCCCAAATAGTTGCACAGGGTGAAGTTCAGGCCGGATATCTATGACGCCATCACACTGTTGAGCAGGGTGGCCGGACTTAAAACTGCCGGGGTATTGGAAAATTGGATGGTCCATGTGATCACCAAGATAGGCCAAGGAACGAATTATCACTGGGCCGGTCTAATCAGTGCAGAAATAGATAAGCAACTGAGGAATGTTTTGGAGGGAAAGAAGTTTACCATGTCCTCTTACATCGTGTATATACTGGCCATCTCCTACCCCTACAAGGGACTGACTCAGGCGGGAACCATTGGACAGGATATTATCTACGAAGTCTATCCAGAATTGCACCTCGGACACGGAGATTATAGGAGGGCCAATGATGCCTTCACCATGCACATTACCCGGACCCTTCAGAATGCGGAGCACATCAGATTGTCCGATGGGGCCAAAGGATTGATTAAGAATTACGGGGCCTGGTTCATCTAGTTCCCCACCTTCACTTATCTCCCGATCGATGGATGCCCCGTTGCTCCCTACAGATTTCCCAAGTATCCCACTGACCACATTGTGCTGCTAGAGGTCGTGAGACAAATTTGTGAGTTCGATGCAGTGGTAAAGAGGGAGAAACATAAAACCGGTTTTGGAGGTGACTTTCCCCTTGGGATTGGCGTGGGGGAGATGTGCCCTTCCATCCAATCAGCCCACACTGCAGGTGAGGAATTGGCCGCCTATGGATTCTCTTTCCATTCAAAGAGAATGAATTTTGACATCACCGGGGGGCACAGAAAAGGGCTACCTGGGAATACAGGCACAAAGAGGATTTGGAAGATTACTGGGTCAACATCAAGGATGACCTTGATGCTAGGAAGAAGAGGTATTCCCGGCTGCCTGTAGAGGTCATTAGACAGTACAATGTGAAGCTGATTCCAGACCAGCTGGAAGATGATGGAAAACTGGTCCAGGACCACGTTTATGAGCCCATCAAGGACAGGTCAGTTGCAGATATTGATTGGAATGAGCCTGAGGTGACAGCTGAGGAAGAAGAGAAAGTCACAGAGGACCCGGGGAAAATTGACACAGAAGGAATCCGGACGGACCCCGTAGCCCCGGACTAGTTAGAAAAGGAAATAGCAAAGAAGAAACAGGTGATAGTAGAGGATACTCCTCTTGACTGGGATGCAATGTTATCTCAGATCGGTAAGGGGAAGAAGAAGAAGGCTGCCAGGGTAATTTCCCGGGTAGAGAGGGATGAAGTGCACAACCGTGTAGTTCACATCACCACCCCTACTGCAGATAAAACAAGGGATGAGGTAACAGGCCAGGATTACAGTGTCCAAACCATTAACCTTGGGCCGGCCTCCCTAGAGCAAGACATTGAGGAATTCGAGGGGTCAAGTGCTGTAATTGTGGATAGATTGAAGAAGGAGACCCAGACAAAGCGAGAACTGAAAAGAGAAAATAAAAGGCTGAGGAAGAGTTTAGAAGAGGTCATGAAGCCTCTACAATCCCTCCATCCATCCTCCTCCTCTACTCCCGGATTTCTGCCGAAGGAAACAATTTCTGGCATAGAGAAGATGAAGGCCTCCACACAAGCTGCCACCGACTGGTTGATGAGTGTTTAGACACAAGGAGATGAAGCTATTAAGGAAATCCTGTCTGTTGGCAAGGATGCAGTCCGAGGTAAAGAGCTAATAGAAGGCATCCTTTCTCAGGATAAGAATGATGTCGACCTCCTGCTGCAGAAGACAAAGATTATTCTTGGGCATGGCAAGGAACAATTGGGCAAGGATGGAATTCTTCCCTCCGCTAGATTGGATGAACCATGGGAATGGTTCGAGGCATTGCAAATTAGGCAGGGAGGCCTGAAAAAGATACAGAAACGAAGAAAAACCATTGATGCCGACCTTACTGCAAT